>MKEJ01009803.1:0-10177 GCA_001753735.1 Embelia ribes
ATCTTTTAAAATAGGGTATTTTGATAAATGATAATATATATGTTTTGTTAAATATATTATTATTCTTATTTGGTTCAAATTATTAACTAAAATACTTGTAAATTTATAATAGTGGGAGGATATTTTCGGATTGTAAAATAAAAAAAATTATAGAAGGTTTTCACACTTTTATAATATAGTTAGATTAGACTCTCGTAACATATTTCTGTATCTGATTGTATCACAAGATAGTAACCACCTTCAAACACTATAATTAGTCGTGACTAACATGGAAGTTCAGAGTATATTTTCTGATCAAGTACTATAATGGATTAATAACTACAAAATTAACACGTTATAAAATATACAAATACAAAAAATGGCAAAACAATTGAAATTTTTTTTTGTAAGTGATTGGATCAATACCCTGTACTCATGAGAAAAAATACGTCGTAAAACATCATTCATATGTGACAGACAAGTGTTGCCGCAACGATAAAAATCGAACAACATTGGATTACATGGCGTTCCTAACACACACAATAAATTTTTCTCCCCTTTCTCTCTCTAGATGGGATCATTGCACCGGGACGTACGATACCGTTATACCCGCGCCTTTCCTAATTCCTCCCTTTCACACACACAAAAAGAGGCGTGAATTACACTAATGGTTCCCATAGTTTTAAGCGAAGTTCTATTTGATTCGCATAGTTTATATTCTAATAGTAATATTCCTAATTGTTAAAAAGTGACACATCGGTCCATTCTATAGTTTTCTCTCGCATTAATAGTTAAAAAATACTCAAAATTAGAAGACAATATCGACATTAATAATCGTAAATTCTATTTTACTCCAAATAAATTACATTTTGGTTGAATGATATGATTTCTATCATTTAAAATGGCTCTAAGTCTATAATAAAGACCAACAATGTCACTTATACATAGTATGCAACTATTAATACAATAATTTAAACTATGAGGACCAAATGGAAGCTTAAATAAAACTATGGGGATTGTTAGAATAACTAACCCCAAAAATACAAAAACAGATACACACGCAAAGATCCCCCTCTCACTTTACAGGCAATATTTCCTATTTTCACTTACCCCTATATATACTTACATACATATATATATATATATACACACACATACATACACACAATTTATATATACATTCGATTCAACCAATTCACAACTAAAACATGGCCCCGCCTCCACTCCTCCCCTTCCTCTCTCTCCTCTCCCTCCTCCTCTCTCTCCATCTCGCCTCCGCAAGGACTCTCGTGTCGAACCCTTCCAAATTCTCAACACCGAATCATCCGAAATTGCAAGCGGAGAGATTAATTAGGGGACTAAATCTGTTCCCTAAAGATGATGTAAATATCGGATCGAGCGTGGAAAAATCTCAGTTATTGGTGGAGAAGCCGCTGAGGTTTCCGGTGGTAGACGCTGAGGGTTCGGGGACCTCAGTTCAGGATTTGGGTCATCATGCTGGTTACTATAGACTCCCACACACTAAAGCTGCAAGGTATGTATGTATATATATATATATATAATTATATATTGAGATTTTTTTGATTAGTTTATTTCCAGATTAAATTGTTTCTTGTTTGGAATCTAATAGTTACCTCGTGTATCGACATTATTTTGCGGCATGTGTTTTGTATTACCCATTTTACATACAAACTGTGTAAATATCAATAACATGCTGACAATTAAGGGGTAGAAGTTGGTTGGGATTTTCTCTCTTCTGTTTGGTGTCTATTTGTTAGTCTGTGATTGGTGTTTGTACAATTTAACGCAAACTAGATAGTACCAAAACTCTTCCCATATTTTGGCTGATTTATTTCAAAAATGGTGCTTGTATTTTCATGTTCTACTTAATATGCTCCATGCTTTCCTTTTTATCTATAATAGTTTAGATATATTATTTTCTTCCTTTTTAATTATTATTTTTTAATCCTTCTCTCGTTGTCTCTACTAAATTATCAATAGCTTGGCGAATTAATTAATTTTTGAATATTTTAATAAGGAGTATATTAGCTTCTGTAATTGCTGGTTAATATTTTTTTTAACAGTTGTACATTTACATTAAACGACTCATAAAAGAGAATGAATCAGTCGTGGATTTAAGATATAACATGCTAAAATTTGAAGGCGAGACAAAATAGCTTTATGCCAATCATTAGTCAATTTAAATAATAATAATAAATTACACTTTGCTACATAGGTTTTTAAATATTTTAGAATATCCCCGGAGTTATTTTAAATTACACTTCTCCCAGTTTATAATGGGATCGAGTTTGACTTACTTGTGAAAGAATCATAATGCCCCTCTCTTTCTTGCTTTATTTTATTCATTTGGAAAGTAATAATGGAAAAAATTAGAAATAGACATCATATTTTTAGAAAAATATTTTACACACATGTATATAATTATCCAATATGTTTTTTATGAATTGAAATAACTAGCGAAGGGATGCAAGTGGTATATTGGTAATTTTATAGATTAATTATGGTATTTAAGCTGATTTTCACTCTGACTAGAAGACTTTTAAGGTGAAATGCAATAAATATATAAAATTTATAGGGAATTGTGTAAGTTCAGAATGGTCATGGGTATCTAAAATTGTTACAAAATATAATTTATCCAAAATCTTTGAGTAAAATAATACTCCACGAGCACCAGTCCAACTTATTTAGTCATTTTTGTTATTTTGAGGCTTAAAAAATTTTATTCTCTTTATAAAATTAAATGTTCAGAAATATGCAAAATTTCTAAATTGATCTCATTTAATGTGCTTTATACCATTTATTATTTCCAATTTATATGTAATTTATTAATTATCATAGGAATAAATATGAAAGCAATTGTAATTAAACCCATTTATTATTAATGTTAACAAAATTTAGATTTGTCTTAATAGAGGCAATATTATATATAAAGATTGCATGTTTGAGGAGAAAATGTCAGGTTGCTTTCAGTCACGTCATTTTACAGACTTATATGAAATTTAGTGCATGTGTTGTTGGGGGCATTGTACTGCGTTTCATACATAAGAATCGTTAATTTTTAAATAGGAATTTAGATTAAATATTATTTTCATTTAATATTTTTTTAAAAAATCAAATATTTAATTTCAACTATTAATTAAAAATTAACGATCAAAATATGCCGAGAAGAAGCTGCCCAACAACTATGCCACCCAACCAACCTCTTTCCCATTTTATTCTTTTACTCGTTGATAATGGGATTAAAATGTTGCTTTCAATGAATTAAAATTAAGCACTAGTATTACAGATAGGTTCGGCTGCTTGTGTTTGAAATTGTGCACGGAATCTTTCATTAAAATTGTATATTAGCCATGTCATTCAAATTTAAGTCCATTTTATAATAGTATAATTTGATATATTTTTCGTGAGATTTAGTTTATGTAAAGCCGACAATATATTTATTTTAGTTGGGATGTGATTTTATGGGAACAAGTTGTGTGTGGCCTCTTTTATGGAGAAAGTGAAAGGCTAGCTATATGGTTTTAGTTGCTTCTTCATGTGCTTCCATCATTGAGCAATGGTGCTCTTTTTGGCCACCCATTAATGGTTTTGGACGGTTGGTGTTGTATGTATTTTTGTTTGATACTTTGAAAAATACCCAATTTATATGTATTTTGAATTTATTGTAATTGAAGAAACTAACTTCCTAAATTATTCTATACTCTCGACTCCTTTTTAATATCCATTTAGAAAATTAATAAAGTATTAATTATTTTTATTTTATTAATTTTACCCATATAAAGTAAGATACTATTTTTTTCTTCCACAATTGAGGCCATTTAATTAATTTATTAATTCTTGTGCTCTAACTTAAAGTGAAAATTAAAAAAGAATGGAGGGAGTGTATTGGTTTCTATCTTACGTTTTATAAAACCAATAATGGATTAAGTATTGTCATTCAGAATGTGGCACATATGATTTTTGTGGATCTATATTCATGAAAAGATTGTCTTGATATGTATACAAATTCAATGTGATACATTCTAAATGTCAGTATATAAAAAACATCTTACTTACTTTTACGTAAAAAAAATCTCAATCCTTTTTTAATTTTGAGCATATCTCTGGGTAATGCTCATACTTTTTGGTTTTTAGTAACAAAATAATTTACTAAATATAATTAATAACTATCTCCACCCTTTTGATTTATGTTAAACGACAAATAGCAAAGAAATTGAGGGGTTAACTTTGTAAGATAATTGATTCTATGACTAAAAGTAATAAATTTAACTATATTTCTGCCATTTGTTCTCATCTTACCTTTTCAATTCAATCCAAATTGGGCAATTTATTTTAATTTCCTCGCATTCATACGAAGCATTAGATGGAAGACAAAATTCTTTTTGCAACAAAATTTTGGTGCAACTATTTTTGGAATTAAATGGTTTCTATATTTTTGCAGGATGTTTTATTTTTTCTTTGAGTCAAGGAACAATAGAAAGTCTGACCCTGTAGTGATATGGTTGACTGGTGGGCCCGGGTGTAGCAGTGAGCTGGCAATGTTTTATGAAAATGGTCCCTTCCATATTACAAAAAATTTGTCCCTTGTTTGGAATGAATACGGTTGGGACCAGGTAATTAAAATTAACATTACCTTATGTCCACCTCATATCTTATTTAGTGTTCCCTTTGTATTTTTTGTTCTTTTATTATTCTTTGTGTTTTTGTTGTACTCATATCTTTCTAAATGGAAAAATACTTTAGCCTATTTTTTTTAATGGCATAGTCTTAGTGAAGCACCTTGCACCATTATGGTGCAAATCATTAACAACATGATAAGTATAAAAGATAATTGATGTTTCAAATTTTATTTAATCAATTGTCTCCCTTATTTGTCACATTATGAACAGTGATATGCACCAAAATTTACAAACAAATCTTTTGCGGAAACTTTTTCTTTTTCTCAATGTAAATTAGGATAAATTTCATCTACAACCCGGTTTCGCTTCACTCCCTCATTTGGTAGTCATGGATATTAGGATAAGAGATTTCTAATTTTTTTTCTTATTATTGTGGCTTGTGGTTTGTGACTTATAAGTTGTAATTTTCACAGGCATCAAATCTTATATATGTCGATCAACCGACTGGAACCGGTTTTAGCTACAGTTCGGATGATGAAGATATTCGCCACGATGAGGAGGGTGTTAGCAACGACCTATACGACTTCTTACAGGTTCAATATATTCCATTTCGTACAGACGAATTATTTGGGATCATTAAAAGAAAATGGGTTGATATCAAATTTTCTCGAAATATCAGGAATTTTTCAAGCACCATCCTGAATATGTGAAGAATGACTTTTTCATAACCGGAGAATCTTATGCCGGGCACTATATTCCTGCCTTTGCAACTCGGGTTCATAGCGGTAACAAAGACCAAACAGGAATTCACATAAACCTAAAGGTATATGTATATAATTATTAAGACATCTTATCGTAGAAGCGTTATTACATTGTCGAATTTACCTAATTTATATTTAAAACATTGAACAGGGATTCGCTATTGGTAACGGCCTGACCGACCCGGGAATTCAATACAAAGCTTACCCTGATTTTGCAAAGGACATGAAGTTAATAACCCAATCCGACTACGACAACTTAATCGGTTATATTCCGCCCTGCGAGGAACAAATAAAACGTTGTGGTAATTTTATAGAAGAATTTGGTGAATTTTCTTAATTTTGCAATGTGTGTTCGATAATATTTTGTTCTATCTTATCATATATATGTTATGTATTTTTGGAAAAGTTATATCTTATCATATAATCCCTTTTGGATTAGGTACGAATGGAACCGCTTGCACATCTGCATATTCTACTTGCGAAACAATTTTCAGTCAGATAGTCGATATTGCCAGTGGAATTAATGTAAGATATTCAGCATAGTTTTTGCCTTTTAAATATTTACAGTATAATCTAATATACATATATACACATATAAATAAAACTCGGCCATTATCGTTACGTAATGGTTTCGGCCGTCTTCAATACCAATATGGGCCGTTACAACGATGAGAATGGAATTCGAATATTGGCTGTTACGCATTATATCTGCCATTACGGACTATTATAGCCGTTAGAAAAAATCAAATGTATAAATAAGTAAACAATAATAATTTACTGGAAATTAGATATGCACAAGAAATTCATCATAACAATCTAAAAATGATTCATCAAATACTTTCAATGCATAGCGAGGTACTAATAGTGAGAATCAAGAAGAATGTTATGATCCTATATGCCATTTCTTTTAAATGTAGAATAAAATGGTCTAGAATATATATTTGATATTATTTTTTTCTTTAAAGAAATAAATTTGTATTGTATAAAATAAAATATTTTATCTTTAATAACTAACATATGAAAAAATTCAAATAAAAGAGCATTAAAGCATTAAGAATGGCATATTTGTTCTAGACTATATTAAGAAATTTTAATATGAAAGTCGTAATAAATATATGAAACTATTAATGCGTGACATTGGAGTTTAATGAGTCGGGCAAAGTTACAAGCTACAACCATTACGCTACAATTGTTTCACCCTAAAACTATTACACCGTTACCGTTATAGCAGCCGTCACCGTTATTTAAAAGTTATATATATATATATATTTATACATATATATATTTATATGTATATATATATATATTATAAAAATGTGGTAATCTTTTTGTTTTCAGTATTATGATGTGAGAAAGCTATGCGATGGGGACTTGTGCTATGACTTCTCAAACATGGAGAATTTCCTAAACCAAGATTCTGTTAGAGAGGCACTCGGAGTCGGGGACATTGAGTTTGTATCGTGTAGTTCGACCGTGTACGATGCTATGTTGATGGATTGGATGAAGAATTTCGAAGTTGGTATACCCGCATTGCTCGAAGATGGCATTAATTTGCTTGTGTATGCTGGGGAATACGATCTTATTTGCAATTGGCTTGGTAAGCCTTTTCTCATTTCTCTAGTAAAAAAGTTTTAACATTACTGATGTTTAGGTGAATTTTTAAGGACTGGTTGTGACACTTTTTAAAAATTTTGGAGTATTTCTATTCCAATTGAAACTACGGGACCAAATAGAATATAGATTAAACATACAAATTATATTTAGTTAAACTAAGATTTTCTTAGCATCTACACAATTTTTGCAAGACATAGTTCCTTTTTGTCTATAAAAATTTAATATTTTAATTTTTTTTTATAATCTTTTTATGCGCAGGGAATTCAAGGTGGGTTCATGAGATGGAGTGGTCCGGTACGAAAGATTTCACAGAAGCACCTAATGTTGGATATATAGTTGATGGTGCTGAAGCTGGGGTGATGCAAACCCATGGTCCTCTCACTTTCCTTAAGGTTTTCCTCTGAAATTTCCCCTTGATTATTTTGATTATACAATATAAATGTTGTGCTTGGAATGAGATTAGTCAAAAGAAAATAAATTCTTATATTTCAAATTAATATAAACATAACAAAAATGGGATTGGCAAAGTACCTCAATTTAGCAGTTAAATGTGATGAGTTTTACTTAGTACTTTGAGCTAAAAAACTGAGAATATATATATTAAAGGGAGTTGATTTCGAGTCAGTCTCTACTAGTTTCTGGACAGTTTCGAGGAGCGAGCTTACAAGAGATTTTCCGTACTAGAAACTGACTAAAATTTTCCCTCTTGTGAAACATATTTTCGTAGGTTGTAGTTTTTTGAAACGAAAACACGGAAACCACACCTGAAGCGCCAAATATTTTGTATGTGCTATATTTCGAGATTTACATTCATACATACATATATTATATGTGAATACAGGTGCATAATGCTGGGCATATGGTTCCAATGGATCAACCAAAAGCTGCACTAGAAATGCTCAAGAGATGGACTCAAGGCAAACTATCTTTAAAGCCTGCACCTGGGCCTGCTGCTTTATAATTTCATTTAAAAGACAATTTATCACTATTATTTTTCATAAGCTATTTTAGAAATGTACATGAGAATCATCGGTACATTACTTGATGTTTTTCACAAGCCCACCACACATAAGAAAGTAGGTACATGATTAAATGACTTGATCAATAATACATATGAATTGTCAATTTTCACTATCTTCTTTTTCCATTTTCCCAGTGTGCCTAGTTATTTTGCAATAACTTTGCCTTATGTCGTTTTTACGTTGTAATTTTTTTTTTTTAAAAGTTACAGCGTTTCGAATAATTATCAGCTTAGTCATGTGTACACAGTATATGGCTTGCAACTTGAGTTTCAAAGATGAGTTATATCCAATATATTGCACCAATTAATTTTAGAACCACGCATAGTGATCTATGAAAGGATACTTTATAGGGCTGATAAATGTAGTAGGCATTTCTGGCTCACCGTCCGTTGAGCAAGCTAATGGGTCAAAATGGTTTAGCGAGAGGAATGGAAGTGATTGACACGGAGGCTGCTCTAAATGTTTTAGTTAGCAGAGCAATTTTCTGTTGAATTTTCAATGTCCTTGGAGAACCTGTTAATAATATAAGCTCCTATTCATAGATTTGCGCCTGCCTTTATACAGTTAGATACAAGATTATTTATTTTAAAAATAGGAATTAAAACAATAGATTTTTTTGGCCTCTTATCGCCGTAGAGGAAAAATGGGATTGTTCCAAAGAGTTGGAGTGGATAAAATTGTACTTATTATGTAATTGATTAACAATATTGCCAAAACTCATGAGGGCATATCTATATTTGGAGGAGTAGGGGACCGTTCTTGTGAAAGAAACGATCTTTATATGGAAAAGAAATAAGTTGGGATAACTATTGCAAAAAATATTGCAAAATTAAAAGTGGCGCTAGTTCATGTTGAGATGAATGAACCACCGGAAGCTCGTATGAGAGTTAGTTTGACTGTCTTAACTATGGTAGAATATTTATGAGATGTTAATGAATAAGATATACTTTTATTTATCGATAATATTTGATGGATAAGTTCACACCTGTTTATTGTGATTCGCGTGGATTTGTTTGTGGGTGATTCACGTGGTGGCGTGAAACATGTGAAAGAGTGTGTATATATATGATCAGTTTAGTTGCAACAAGAGATACACCAATAAAGAGAAAGAAAAAGAAAGAGAGGTGTGAGATACAAAAATTGTAATATTTTTGTATATGGTTTGTAAATATTGCTAAGAATTAAATGTTTACAACTCCAACAAGTGGTATCAGAGCGGTGTTGGTCGTATTGTTCAATTTTTGCTCAACTGCGAATTTTGAACTTTGTTTAAAAATTGTATATGAGCATATAATTAGACTCTACATTCCAAGCCGAAAATTTTGATGCAAAAATCATCGAAATCTGAGTTCTCCTTGAGACACACGCGGCGGGCAAACCTTCTGTGTGTGGGATTCACGCTCTTCACGCGTTACACGCGCCGACACGGGGAAGAAGAAGATTGTGTTCAGTCGCGCTCATGTCCTTCACGCACGGTTCGTACCAGTAACCAGAGAATCATATTGGGTTGACCCCGTGAACCTGACCGGTTGCACCAGTGACCTGTGAACTGAGACCGGTTGAACAAGTGAGCCTGCCCCGTTGATCGAGTCCGACACAACCCGTAGCCGATCCGAACCCGGATCCGACCCGACCCAAGTGCTATGTCAGCAGACGGAATATTCTATCGCCGTTAGGAATATTCCGTTAATGCCAACGAAATATTCTTTTGCCGTTAGAGAATATTCTCTTTCTTCTTTCGGGCATTTCTAGCTCATTTTAGCTCTGATTTTGGTAATTCAAAAGGTGTTTCCAAGGTTTTTTACCGTTCTAATCGCAACAGTGACCTCTGTTTTTCAAGATTCCGCTCCAAAAAATTAATTTATCAAACTTGGGCGCAAACATCTTAGAATCAATGGAGAATTCTGGTGCTATGATCAAACTGACGGCTATCAACTATGCTTTGTGGAAACTGAGGATGAAGGATCTTTTTAATTGTAAGGATCTGTACGATCCTATTGAAGAAGATGAACAAAAGCTAGAAGATGAATCTGTGGATGGCTAGATGAAAAAACACATAAAGACTATTGGTCAGATTCGACAGTAGATTGACAATAGTGTCTTTCATCATGTTGCGAAGGAGACCAATGTATATGAACTATGGACGAAGCTGGAAAATATG
>MKEJ01009805.1:0-11493 GCA_001753735.1 Embelia ribes
AAAGATGAAAAAAATTTGCAGCTTCGATTTTCACAACTGTTATGTTACATCTTCTGCACTCCAATACCGCAACGTTACGAGAACGACAACTGTTATTCGAAACCATGGATTAAACATAGGTCAAAATTGGACAAAGAGTAGTTTGTAATAAGATTTATCTGCATCATCCATTTGCCCCGCCACAGATCCACTAAGACAAGAACTAAATGTCCTTAGCCCTACCCCACCAACATGGTACGTAAAAAGAGTATGTATCTTGGTTCCAAACCTTTTTTTCTCATCAACCATTCACTCATGCTATCTCATCCATCCCCAACCTTATCCTCACTCCCAGTAACCACAAACGACCCCTCTTCCCTCCCCGCTCCCAAGCAGACATGAATACAGAGACACATATGAGGAAGGGGAGTACTCTAGCCCAGGGCCAACAATTGAGGAAGTTTTGAGCAAAGTGAAGCAAGAATGGAAGCGGGGAGGTTGGGATGAGGGGTGACTTGACGCTACCTGAGATAACATGGGTGAGTAATTATGTGTGAGAAAAGAAGGATAGGGATCAAGATGCATACACATGTACTTCTTACTCTTACATAAAATGTTGGAAGGATGAGGCTAAAGAGATTTTGTTCTTGCCTTGGTGGATTTGTCCAGAATTGGAAACTAGTGGAGCAAAGGCACGACGCAGAAAACACTTACCTATTACAATGTCCAGCTTTGACCTATATTTGAACCATAGGTTCGAATAACAGTAATGGTTCACGTAACAACTTCAACGTTATGTCATTGTCCAGCTTTGACCTACAAAATTTTTTCTCTAATTTATTTCGTTTTTTATTTCCAAATCTGTAAGGGCAGAGGTGACAATGGCGGCCAGGATGGCAATATGTTAATCCTTAATTTCAAAACCTCAGTGCCTTTAATTCCCTCCATCCAAAAAGAACATATACGCTGTCTAGTGAAAGTGCACCTTTTGCATTAATACCTATTCACTTTCGATTAATGTAATTGGACATTAGAAACAAAAACATGGAACTGACAAGTCAGAATGTCAGATGCATGGGAAAACCGACTTTTAGCATGATTTTTTATGTATTTAGCATGATATTAAAAGACAGGAGAGAAGGGTAATGGAGGTCATACACTGGCTGATCTGATGCCTTTGCTCCAGCCCTTATTAAACAATAGCTGATGCCACCACTTACTGATGAAAATAAACCAACCAATGCTGCATAATAATAATGGCTTCCTTGAGAATCACTTGCATCGGCACCTTTGGCTAGCCAACCTGCAATCAGCCAACAACCTAATGATACAAGTTTTCCACCAAAAAACGAAATGATAAACAAATAAAGTAAACGAAGATCACCAATTCACTAAAAAGAAGCAAAATACTTACTTTATAAAATTGTGTTAACTCTAAACAAATGCCACTTCCACATGCTTAAATTGAAATACAAAATTTTTTGACTTTCAAAAACATACTAGCTCAAGGACATCGTGTCACAGATTAATAGTACCATTTTAAAAACCAATCAATTGGATGTAAACGTTGCCGAAATTATATAATTTTTTCTGATTCAAATTTCCTAACTCTTAATTAAATTCTCACTTTATGCTATTTCAAATTCTCTCTTCCAATCTTACCTACCATTCAACTAAGTCATGCTGATACTAGCTATCTGTTTGCTTCTCCTATCTCTCAATGGATAACAAGACACACCCTCAAGTACAGGTAAGAGGGAGAAGGAATGAATGAGGGATATCGAGAAATAACTTACACAGTTATACTATTAACTTAAAACCAGTACAGATGACCAAATGCATGATTATAACTCTATAAGACAGTTGAAGATATATTTTCAACAGGAAAAATTCTATTGATCTGAAGATATGAAATCTCCCGAATCTCTTAAGATGAATAAAGATTGTATAGAAATTGGGAGAATATAGTATTTTCTGCTTTGGGATTTGTGCTTTACATATAGACTCTTATATAATGTAAGATGTGACTCAATAAGAAAAACAGTGTCTCATTTCCCTAACTATTCTCTCCCTGATTTGTGTACAAGGTATCTATGCAATTCTATCTTAGCTCTTGATTTATCCACCAAATTCTGCTCCACGGGTGACCCTAGCAACCTATATTGCCATCATCTCGTCTCGTTAGTTTCGTCTAACTATTTTCTAGAAACGTTATTTCGGTTATCTTCAATGTTTGAAATAAATACTAGCCATCGTCTATGTCCATTGGCTAGGGGTTTTATTTGTTGTTTCCCTCTTTAATCCACTAGAAGATGGGGGTCTGCGTTGTTTTGTTGTGGGAAGCATATTTAAGTCCATTATGAGTCTTCAATCTTTTCTGTCAACTTCAACAGCGATTCTAAGTTATACAAGTCGTTCAGTAAGTTTTTAGGTATTTGTTAGTTTCGTCATGATAACCGGTGGTGGTTTATCAAGATAGTCTGGTTGTCTTATCAAAGTTGGTGCATTGTTAAATTGCCTTTGTTTGTTGTTTCACATAAGTTTGTAGACCAATGCCCAAAAAAATTTGAAATAATCCATCATTATTTCTATCAAGTTGTCGCTATTTTTCGAAGTGGAGAATTTCTGAATTTCTCAAGTTCAAACTGAAAAACTAATGTCCAAATCATGGTTATAGATTTAATTTCTGACTCCACAATAATTTTTTTCAATACGAGCACTTTGTTGTCTTCCAAGCTCATCTTACAGGTGAGTGATGAAGTTATATGTAGAATTGGAAAGATTCTATTGGCATGAAGAAGATATGAAATCTGTCAAATCAATAAGGATGAATAAGAATGTAATTAGATTGGAAGAACAGAATATTTCCTGTTTTGGGAGTATGACTCTAAATATAGAGTCTCATGTGATATAAATCAATAAGAAAACAGCGTCTCTCATTACCCTAATTATTCTCTCCCAAATTTGTTTACAAAAACAGAAGAACCATCAATCACTGCTCCTTCCAGTTAATGAATTCTTCTTTGAGTTCTTATTTTTGTGGCTCCTTTCTTTCTTGCTGCACCAACTTATATTATTCCGAACAAGTGTGCTATAAGGAATAGAGACTAAAAACTTATGGTAAATGATGTCCCATTATTTGCAGGTGGGCTAAGAATTGGTCCAAATACACAAAGGCCTCACTTCAAACCTACAATCTCCCATTTCGGAGGTGGCGAAGGAGACTAGTGGGCCAAATGGCTAGGGCCTGAGGTTAAATATGGATTCTACCATTCCATCCTGGTTTCATTATTTTCAATGGATTGATACTTTCCTTTGAGGACCACATAAAACTTTTCCAATTCTATTGTAAGGTGTTCTTTAATATATAATTCTAAAAACTTGAATTTGTAGCTCTAAGGCAAATGTACAAGTTCATACAAATTTCATTTCACAGACAGAAACCTGCTAATAAGCAATGAAGAAATATTGCATGATTGTGCATGTCCTTTATACTAATATTAGCATTAATTAATACAAGCACCATACAAGGTGACATAAACTCACTTCGGTACCTTGCGTGACAAACATGGGGCGGAAAATGAAGAGAACACCAAAGAAACTACATGCGAGCCCTGAAAAAGCAAAAAGATATCATCCTTCTCAACCATAATGTGATAACGGTTCTGATGTTAAACAGAGAAATAAGATGAGACTGTGAGGGACTCCGGGCAATACTTGTATGGGAATCACTTTTGGTCAGATTAAACAGGCTATCCTAATACAAAAAGTAAGTGAGCCAATACATTGAGGATCAGAAGGTGTGCTATGTGAGCTATATCTTAGAGAATATAATAATGGTTAAAAAAATCTTTTATTTTCTTAACATATTTCATTAATTTGTGTCAGTGAATGCACAATAAGGCTACCTGAAGCCAATAACTAGTCTATGTTAAACCTTCTTTCTATTGTATTGGTAAAAAAGACTATGGAAAATTAGTCCTGAAAGTACAAGAAGCACCGCAAAGTTTGTAAGGTAGGCAACTTGAAAGACAACAATAGAATCCAAATTAGGGGACATTTTATCCTAAGAATAGCTACAGATAGAAGATAAAACCCTCAGAGAAAATAATAGTAGAGATACGATTATGCAATAAATGGAGCATTAGCTAGTATTAGATAGCACGCCGTATTATTTTCCAAGTTTAATGTGGAACAAATATTTGAAGAATTTCCACTTTCGAATTTTGGTACTTGGGAGCATCTATTATTTTTTATTTTCTTAAGTGCTGAGCTTCTATGAATATTATGAAAACATTTTATCCTTGTGACCCATTCGGTAATTAGAAAAACTGTTAACCTAAATCTACAATAAGGCGTACATAACTACACATTTTCATACCTCCTATTTCTGCAAGTTCCAACTTTTCATGTAAGACAGCTCTTGCTGCAAGGCTGGCCGTAATAGGAGTCGTAAAGCTCAATACAATAGCCAGAGACATTGGTAAGATCTGGATGCTAACAAAACAAGTTCCTGTTAACAACTTAATCTTCAATTCTGTTCCACAAATACGGTGCCACTATTAAACAGCATTCCAACTGGAGTAAGCAGCAGCAACGGACAAAATAAGCAAATGAAAGTAAAAAGTAAAGTGAACGATAGTTTCTGCCTCAAAAGATAGGCGTATGTTCAAATTGAAATGCACAAAGCTCCATGTCTAAATGATGGAAAACAAGCAGAAGAAAATAAAAGATTAAAAAAAATATAACTGCAATCAAAATATGGTCTCTGGGGGTGGAATTTGCGGCAACCTATAGGCTTTTCATTTTTTTAATTAATTTCTTCCATAGCAGATTGCCGAGAGATTACTCTTTGATTTACCAGTAGCAGAAGAAGAATTAGTAACAGGTTACTGGTTATCCAGGAAATATGTTGGTCTGGTAGAAACAATTCAAGATTTTCAATTAATCCTTTCCGGAGAATTAGATGGTGATAGATTTCTATGTACCCAATGAACAAATAATTATTCACAATTCCGTTATTGAATCAATTGCATACCGCTTCCAACTTCCAGGATCCGATTCAGAAGGGAAGAACTTGCATCGGTTCCAACCACAAATTTCTTAAGATTCCCACTCTTTCAATAAACTGGAAGTTTAATTACGAAAGACCTATTTTCATCTTACACAGAACAGCCTTAGTTTTAGAATGAAAAATCCTAATAAAGGAAGAAAATCATTCCAGAAAATTATGAATTGACATGGTAATTTAAATAATCAATTCCCAAAAACTACGCCAACTTCTATCTTTAAAATCCCATCTGATGCAAGAAGATAGCTAATTTCTATCATTAAAAATCTTATATGCTGAAAGCCGGCAAGATGACAATCTAACTAGGAATAAATAATATATAGAAACAAAAACTAAATAATATAAAAAAACTATTTAAATAGACTTTATCCATCATAATTCTGCAGCTTCAGCATTAATAATATACCTAGGGTCACAGCCAAATGAGGTCCATATGCTATCTACATGAAGTTCAACAATTACTAGGGAGAAGCAAATAAGGGGAAACTGCAAAAGATTATATACTAGTAGACAATGCACTTATTACTTGATAAAGTTCTAGACAATAAGCATAACTAAATGTGGGAAGAGACATATCTTGATGAGAGCACTTCCACAGGTACTATAGGTAGTTTGTCAAAATGAAGAGAGAATTTCTCATAAGTGAAACTAAGTCTATCAGATACTCAAAGTTTAATTACATTGCTAGACGCTATTATGGCGAAGCACAAGATAATAGAGAATGTATCAAGAAATGTCTTGTCAAACAAAAATTCACTGGAACAGGTAAACTTTGCAAATCTTGGTCCTTTTTTTAACTTGAATAAACAATTTGGCTAAACAGAAGCAGGAAAAGGTTTGGAATTACAAAAAAAAGGCCATTATTGAAATCAGTCAAGGAACTAACAAACAAAGGCTTTAAAACTACACACGGGGAATAGAAATCTAGTAGAGATACTTACCAATAAACAAAGGCCAACAATGAGAGGTATCCCGTGACAGCTCTAGACACTAAAAAGTTTTTGGCGCTGCTTGGCCCAAACATTGGCTGTCCATTCCTTCTCAGCCACACGAACGATAAGATGGAGACAATTCCACATCTTGCAAATGTTGTTTCAAGAAGTGGTATAAATTGAACTGTCATTCAAATAATAAAAATAATTAGTTTAATCATGAAAGCAAGAAACTACACGAAGCTAAAGCTAGCTGTGAGGAATAAATGCATCTAAATACACAGCATAAAATCATTGTCCAAATTCGTCAGACAAATTGTTGGTTTCTAGCTAATAGACAAAAAATGTGCCAGGAAATCAATCTTATATAGCAACTTACGAAAATTATTATCACAAATTGATGTAATCTAAACTATTTATGGATTCACAATAGTTACACCCAAACCTATTATCCAAGGAATAACATCTCATTTTACTTGAACTTCCCGCACCAGTTGTGCTGGATCAAGACATGCAGCATATAAGAAAATAATTAGGATTTTTTTAACACATTCTTACCAAATCTATTCCCACCATACCACACCCAATAAAAGGAAGGTACCTTGTGTTTTTAGTACTGAAGTGTGCTACATCTCATGCAACACAAGTCCAACTTACATAAGCCAAATGAATTGCAAATCCGTTACATAAGAAAACAATGAAAGCCATTTGTCCCAGTCAAAATACTTTATTCTATAAACTCTATAAAACTACGATTTAAAAGGTCTTCACTAATTACTTCTGATCTCAGTTGGTTCACATAAGAATTTATAAAGGAGAACACAGAAAATGCAAGTCCTCTAGGCATTGGAAAGTGATTCTTAGTGAGCAAAAATGGATAGTATTTGTAAGCTACTCTCAGCCTCCATCTAAAAGCTTTCAATGAACTGCAATAAGTTACCTTGCTACAATGAAAGGCATAACCAACTTGTGGCTAGCTTAATTAGAAGTGCAACCAGAGGAACAACACCCACATTCTCTCGCAGGGTATTTGTCCAAATTAACTAGTTCTAGCAAGAAACTTGCATTAATAATTGGCACACTAACCAGAAAAAAGATCCGATATGACTTCCATCATACAGTAGATAGTAGATGACAGGGCCATGCATAGTAGCCCAGAGTACCTCGATCCACTCCATGCCCACATCATGAATTGAGAAAAAGATGATGCCTCCGTTTCGGCTAACCTTGTCATTTGTTCCTGCAAATGAAAAAAAAAAGTAGAAGCTAAATTTTTTATCTTAACAAAATTAAGATTATGTTGAATAACTAACTGCAGTAGAACTTAAATAATTAAAAGTACATGTAACATGGTAACAATACTAAGGCTTATTCCGAAATGTTGCTTTTCGAACTCCACTTTTCAAACCTGCTTCTAAAAGTTGATTGTAAAATCAAGTGTTATCCGAATGTTTGGTAAATAAATTTAGAAAATATTTAAAAAGCTGTATGGCCTTCGGTAAAAATGCGATATTGCTTCACTCTAATGGAAAAGCCAATGTGTTCATAGATTGGGAAATAACTAATGTCATTGAGTGCATATAGAAAAGCAGAAGCAACTATTAAAACAACATCCAGACTCCAATTGCTTCGAAAAGCACTGCTGAAAAAGCGGAAGCAGCGGTTGAGAAGCTGCTATGTTTTGGTTTACCAACAACGCCATCAGCTTCTCATTGGAAAAGAGCAAAGCAGAAGCAGTCCATAAAAAGCATCACAACGAGTTCAATTCTAAGAGTAATGATACATAATTTACTTGGCACCTAATAAAACAAACCTTTATCAAACATGGGAAAGAAAACACCCACAGAAATGATTGTCACTAACATCACACACCATGAAACACATCATGAAGTACTAATCCCTTTCGAATTTTCTTAAATTTAAACAAAATAGTAGTTGTAAAGAGTTCTTAACTCAAATGAGTCTTGATACATCATCATCGTCATCATCCATGTCTTAATCCAAAACTTTGGGATTGGCTAAATGGAAATAAGATATCACGTCGGTTGTTAATATGATTTTTTCTCAATGTTGTTAAAATGACTAAGACTCCTTATTTTCCGAGGAGCTAGGCACCAGCAAGGCACTCGCCTTAGTTTTTTTTACAATTGCATAATTATCTAAATTTCTAAATTTGTATGGCATATGTAGAATTATAGGCATTTGTAGGAGTTCGAGGCAACTTCTTATTATATCAAACATTGCCTTTTTACATTGTAATTCAATGATAGCTTACTTAGTAACAGTAAGTGATGACATTAACTTCTTGTATTATAAATATAACATATACCACAAATTAGAACAAAATAAATAAATAAATAAATAAATAATAATAATAATAATAATAATAATAATAATAATAATAATTTCGATCCTGTAGAAATTTAAAGCAAATGTCAACGAAGGTGGTAGTGATAATACCATTTGTCTAAACTTGCAATTATAAGTTGAATAAGGTTACCAATCGATCATAATTTTCTAAATCAGACCTTGGGTGCTTTTTCTTTATGTGTAAAAAGAGCAAAACCACTGCTTAGCAAATATCAGGCCTTTTAATAGGAAGGTTATGATTGACCTTAAGTGGTTTCACCACTAGTCAACATGATCATGTGGTTTTTAAATGGCTAACACGTGTCGTTCTCCTATTGGAACAATAATAATTATTATTATTTCTTTTTTTTCTATTTTCCATGCATTTTCTATATTTTCCTATAAGAGTATGTGAATATTTAATCTAATAATATGCATAACGTAATTCATTGAATGACATATCTGGATATGTTACTGTTCCCATATAAACACAAGTTATTCATCTAATCTCCCAGGTGTGGAAAACTTTATACCAATAGTGTAAGAAATTTCACTGTTACATATTTAGCTATGCATACTTTCTAATTTGTTAAATTATATTCCCCTCTACGTACCAACCTTCTAAAATTTGACAAAATAAATCCTTAAAAAAACGTGGGTGAAATTTTGTAAATTCTCCACAAGTTCATTGTGATATTATACTTATTTCTTTTCAATTAAAATTAGATTAAAGGGTGCAAAATATAATTTTCAGACATTTTTGGGTTTTCTAAAAGGTTTCCCCTAATTACCTTAGTTTCGCTCTCTCAGCCAACCAGCTTAAGTATTTTGGTTAGGCAATGTTGTCAAAAAGATTATGATAAGATCTTGCCTGGTGATGCTGGCTTGAGAAGACTATGTAAAAGTGACCCGAAGAAATAATAAAACAATTAAATTAAAGAAGAAGAAAAAGAATTTTATGATTAACTATTAAGGGACCTAATAAGCAAGATAAGACGTGTAAACCAATAGTAAATAAGATCACGGGACAACATAGATTCATTGGTGATATTTTTCTTTTTAGGTGGTTTCACCTTTTGTCCTATAATATATAATAACGTTATGTGGATAATAACTATTGAGAGTATTTCTCTTTATTGCTAAGATTGGAGTGAATAATAAGGTCATGCTTGCAAGGAAAATATTATATTGTCACCGACTATATATCACCCACTAAGCATCAGCAAAAGTGTTGCGATTAAGGTTCTAATTAATATATGAGAATATTAAATAAAATGTGTAAAAGCTCATAAAGGCACAATATAAAAGAGGATTGAACTATTGCCTTTGCGTGTTTCTTAACATGGATAATTCTGAAGCGTGTTGATGCAATTATATCCATATATAATTCATAATCCCTAGCAATTTATCACAGAGAAAAATAAAGAAAAAAAAAAAGTATATTTAATGCACTTATGTAAATTCTTTCAGCCCGAAAGTTGTTGATCGGAACGGCAAGATAAAAATCGAGTTGATACTTCTGATTTGTGTTCTCAAACGAGTAATCAACCCTCTATGTAAGGAATAAAATCCTAGACATACTAGGAATGACAGTACACACAAAGTGAATAATTACTAGTTGTAAATTAAATATAAGGTTATCTCAAATTTGAAACTTGATGCAAAAGAAAAAATGACATCAAATTCATCTCAGTTAATATCAGCCCACCCCTCCCAAAAAAATTAAATAAAATTAAATAAATAAATAAATAAATAAATAAAACTATTGTGAAGGCGCCAGTAAAGGTGGATTTTTGTCATCAGAATTTTTGGATGGTTAATTCGATCAATTCATCGATGGTTGGCGAGCATGATGGTTATAATGATTATCTTGCATGTATTTTGTGTGTAACTCATTGGTTAAAAAAAAGAACTCCAAATTGACTTGGGTTAAGGTATGATTTTAGTTGCATTAACCACATCTTTTAGTATAACTGGTAATTCCTTCCAGTAGTAAATGAGTTTTGTTGGTTACATGGGGAAGGCTTCTATTAGAGGTTGCTTAACTCTCTAAATTGAAAATGAGGGCTAGTATAGTTAGCAAGTCCAACTAGCTCAAGCTCGAATTATTTATTTCTTGCTCTTAAAATGAGTCGGGTACGTATATCTACTGACTACATGTTGTAAAAAATTTTTTTGGGGTGGGGTTGTTTCTATCAATCTATTTACATTTCCACCCCTTTCCATGAATTGAGATGAATATATATGAAAACTTGATCTTTTTAATTTTTGAACCTTTTTTTTTCCCCTTCTTTTTTTAGGAGGGTTGGGGTGGGTGGGGGGCCAGTTTATATGAGTTGCCTCATGATCATTCCTAATGTGGCTAAAACATATGAACAGTATTTCCTACCGGAAAAAGTAGCAAATGTGTGGGCAAATTGCATGCCAAAAGAAAATCATACACTATGCTCAGAAGAGTTTTCAATAAAATTAGTAGCTGCTGATGAAGTCTTGTTAATTATCATGAAAATTTGGAACAAGATCTTGTCTGGAGCAAGAGAATCATAGAAACAAGGACTGATGTGATGCCTTTTTAAACATAAAAAAGCAGAAGAGCTGAACAAATTCACTTCACTCTGCAGCAATCATAGCTGGGAATTGGGTAACTGACTTGGTAATTGCTTTATGTATTTTTAGTCAAAAAATAAATTTTATAATAAAAATTTTAAGAATAATTTTACAATTTTATTTAAATTATTTTATTTTTATAGCTAAAAAATTATTCCTTACTCTTATATATTTTTCAAGAATGTTAGATACTCTTAACCCATCATAGTTACCAAAAAACTCATGTCAAAATTATTTTTAAATAGAAACTCTTCATTTCCATAACTTAAAGTGGAAATTAGATTTCAAAATTTTATGTAATATTAGAAAATTCAAAAAATAAATAAAATAATTAATTTCTAGCTATTTTTATATAATGAAAGTATTATTTATATATCATTAAAAATATATTTGTTGAAAATATATAACCATTTTTATTGTTACATACAGTTTTTTTTATATATATTACCGATGTAAGACCCCAATATTTATTGAACACTAAATTGTTCAATTTACAGACCGTGAGGGTCAATATGAGAATAAAACCCAAGTTTAGTAAAGGAAATAAGAAATAAA
>MKEJ01009807.1:0-10017 GCA_001753735.1 Embelia ribes
ACTTATATAAGTATCCGGATGAGACTAGGCCTCAAACCGATCTATTCGATTATGAAGAAAGCGATAGCAGTGACGACAAGATCGTTTTTTCTAGTGATGAAGAGTAGGCCATTTTTTTTTTTTAATCTATCCTTCTATCTTATTATTTTAGTTGATGTTGAGAGTTAGAGAGTATAACATTTCTATGTAATCTCTAAACTCTTATTTGTCTTTATTTTATTTTGTGTGCTTAAACTACTTAGCTTTAGGTATGACTTAGTTTTCGAGGTTATAACCTTGAGTTTATGTTGAACTGTTATGTGCTAGGTATGCTACTTATTTGAAATTGTGTTTTTTTATATTTTTTAGTTAGTATATTTTATGTTAAGTTGTTTTTATGACTTGGTTTCTGATGTTCATATTGTGCTCATTTGAGGCTTTTTATTTTTAATATTTTTGGGTTAAAAGTACCTATTCTACATGCATTCTTTATTTAGTGGGTTAAATGTGTCCCGACTATTTGGCCTCAAACTTGTTGTTATGCACTCAATCGTGAACTCAATCTTATAGTATTTGCAATCATGATAAGTTTTCATTTTTATCTTGAGTTTAATACTAATTGAAAGAGGGTCCTCAATATATTTTATGCTAAAATTTATGTAGTTTTCTTTTTTCCTTGAATATTGTGATTTAAGACCAAGTTTCAAGTACAATAGAGCTAGTATGAAGAACAAAATACAAATGTTTTGAATATGCATATCCATTGTCGACTGTCAACAGACCCAGATGTTAACAGTCATACTGAAATCATTTGCTTCTAATTGGAACTCAACTGTCGACTATTGACAGACCAAGTTGTCGAAATTTTATAGGTGTCGACAGTCAATATATACTTGATGATGCTCTTTGGAACTAAATTGTCGATAGTCCTGACTTTCAACTGTCGATAGTTGAGCCAATTTAAATACAACAGTCATATGTTAAAGGGAAATACATTCACACAGAACATTCACTCAACAATAAAAACCTACATTATGACAAATAAGAAATGCATCAAACCCACAAGCTAATGACAAATGCATCAAACCCACTAGTCAATAACATAAAAGTGACATAATTATCCTACATTATTGATCAACAAAACTACAAATGTTTTGAAGAAGACAAACAACCGGCTAACTTTAGTTACAAACCCTAAGCGCCATTCTCCATATTTCTAACCCCTATACCTTGAACTCTAATACAGGCTAAAATTGTTAATCCTCATACATCTTTCACAAGTTGTTTTACTCATGCCCGTACACCTTGGCTTCTACGACCTATCTTTTTTCGTTTAATGGATCATATAATAGTTGGGAAATCATGTATTGTCTATCATTCTCCATATCGATTTGGATGTATAAATAGAAATTAAGTCAATAACTTTTTTGCTACAAGGTACATCTTCATAAAATTATGTTACTTACCACGTTGAATGAGTTGAGCAAATGAAAACGAGAAAAGAAATTCAACCAACTCACCTTCAACTGGAAAGGTAAACCAGCATTCCTCATCACCAAGTGCTGGGCCACAAATATACTGCAATCGTCCGAGTTATTTTGCTTTGCCGCATTGTCCAAGAAACTCGGTGTGATTGATGACAACACATGTTCATATGATTTGTTGTACTTTGCTAATGCATGGTCGAGAAATTTTAACTGAAGAAAAATAATTAAGTAATCAATTTAGACAAACAAATAAGTAATTGCCATGTTGGTACTTACACAAGTTATAAAATCAAGGTATTCAAGCAGGAATCATTAAAAGTTTCTGCAGTGGAAAAGTTAATTAATACTAACCAATCTTTTTGTTTCATCAATCTTGACCTTCTGTCTATCCGTTAAGGAGATAACAATAGAAGCCTTTTTAGCCACCGGGTGTAAAACATATAGATACTAGTGGTCACAATTGTGATAACAAAATCGGCATAACAATAAATTCATTTCTGAAATGAGCAAACACATGAGTTATTAACCAATCCATGATTAGTGGTTACAATATTTAGCAAAATATGGTGATTTCAAAAGTATTTACCAAACTAGGGTAACCTTGTAAATAAGTAAGTACAATTTTAAGAATAACATCTGCATAATATAAGATCTATTAGGAAATGTTGAATTTTATGTACGCAAACAAACATATATACATCATAAAAAATTTAATAAGAGCAATAGCTTGGGAAATAGTTTTTAGAGAACAGTATTCTTGGTAAAAACTCAAAATACAGTTGTAATATTCAGAATGTGTTAGGCACGTACAATTTAGAGTACTTACGTGTCGACAAAACCTTGTCGAACTCATATATATATCTGGGCGAAAGTATGTATCGACAACATGGTCTAACAATTGCATCCTTACATCCTTGGCAGCATGCTGGTTTTTTATTCACACAAAACATATAAATATGATTAAAAACTTTGATAAGCTTATAGTTGGAACTCTAAAATACTAGCAATTAAATACTTGTAGGGAAAAAAGCATGATTCAATAAAAAAAACAAGATGGGTTGTGAGTTGAACTTACCAAAACATAAAGCGGAAGGTACCGGGTGCGTTGTGTTCTATTTGAATATTGACGTTTCATGTGAATCGCCATTTTTATGCATACCATGTTAATGACCCCACTACCTACCCATTTATCTGGTGCCAATGTCTTCGTATCAAGCCGATTCAAGTGATAAATACCCCCATCCCATACTAATTAAAATCTTACTGTAAATTACAAATTTGTCATCATTCACGTAAAAAAACATGCACATTGAAGTATACATAACACAGTGATTACGGTGAGAATATGAAATACCTGTCATCTTCCCGTTTAGTTAGGTAATGGTAGATGCGAATATCTAAAACCTCAAGCATAGAAGTCAAGCACTTATCTACAATTTCATTGGAACTGAAAAGCTCAGTCATCAAGTTGATAGCATTTTCTTCACTATCATATTGGATGAAGTTTTTCATTGACTTGCTTACACTCGAGGATTTGAACTATTGACGGACAAATAAAAGCGAAACTTATTAGTGAGTAATAATAAAACCGGTAATGCATATAAAGATAAGTGAATATTGATGCCATCTTATCAATCTTTGACACACAATCTACCACTTTAGCAGCTTTTGCCTAAAAAATTAGAAATAGCAAACATCAAAAAATTTAATTCAATTGGGCCAAAATTAAATTTTTGACCAAAATGATTTTTTTTACTCAGACAAAGTGATGGTTTCTTGAAAAATGAAAGTGCATGTTTTTCATTCACACAAAACATACATACTATAAAATGTTAAAATATACCTTTACCCTTTGTTTGCAGTAACTCGTGTACGGTGCCTCTTATAAACACTTGGTTTGACTACCCGTTTCTTTGCAACCTGACTTCTACCAGTTATCTTGACAAGTTTGTCAAGATTACAAAAAGTAGGGATTCTACTCAACTTACCCTATCAATTGGAGTGAGCATAGATTCTACCTTCCTTTTCTTAGAAGCACTCTTCCCACATGTATTTCCTTCTTTTTCTTTGAAAGTGGAATATTCAAAAGGGGTGCTAAACCTATCGGCATCCACATCAACAACTTCCTCTCCTCTCTAATCCTACACGTTCACATCAACCACAAAATCCTCCGTTTGTTTTACTTCAGGCTCTTTCGCTAACTCCTCATTGCATACCTCAAATTTCTTCGCAAACATCTCAAATGATGAACACAATTGTTTCACCACATCACCAGTAGACTACATCATCACTTTGTTTTCCATGTATACCTATTTCGTCTCTAAAGTGGTTTTATTACTTTCTATGGACAAGTTTTTCAATTCTCTTACTCCTCTATTTTTCGCGCTTGATCGTATAACGACACCAAACTATATGATAATTTAAAAATATTTTCGTATACACGGACCATTGCATCCGTCTTACATTTATTTCAGTGAAAAGTCATTCGTACCTTAGAAAGATAAAAGAAACTTAAATTCTCCTCAACATGCTTATAGTGCAATTGACCCACCATATGTGCTCAATGATTGGAAAACAATTAGTGTTTCTATATAAAATGCTCTATTTCCATATAAAATGTACAACGTATGAAAATGACCAGCCATAAAAAATCGGAAATAAACAGATCGTGTTTCTGTAAAAAAAAATGCCCTATTTCCGTTCTCTTGCTTTCAGTCAAATAAGAAATGTTAACAATAAAATGTCTAAAAATAAGTGTACTCAACAATCATGGCAGTAAACTTAGGTTATCAAAATAGTCAAATTCTAAGAACAGTGGCATAGAATTATAGAATTTACCACTTTTTCGTGCTTTCCGTTTTATAATAGAACTATCCAAATAGACAATAGCAAGATCATCGAAAGGCGGTCTTTCTTTTTTTCTATTAGGGATTGTAAAATAATGGCTATAAAATAGCTGTAAAAAAGAGGTAATATAAGTAGACTCTTAGATCTTCAAAGGCCCAAAAAAATTATATATACATGCAAATAACAAATACTTAAGTAAAATTTAAGAGAACAAGTGAAAGGCATACCACTAGGAATAAAACACAGCCGATGGAAGATTTTTTTCCTTCTTTAAACTCCAAAATCCATTCACCTAGACAGTTAAGAACATATTTTGAGCAATTCAATTGGTTACCCTCGTGAACAAGTGAATGAAGAAATGACATATTAGCAGTTGTAGATGACGTCGAACAAAGAATCCGACCAATCAAATACAAGCCAAAGTACATCCTAAAACACACTCCGCTAGATTTCAGTTCATCAAGGCAACTTCCACTGATTTCAAGGACACTTTTCCATCTTCTTTCTCTTAAAACTTATATTTAGCCCTTACATGATCTACAACTTTCTTATTACCATATTGGGGAACATCATCTCCTACACAATCTATCCCTTATATCCTCTTTATGTGCCCGGGGGTAATCTTCAACTCCTCGTCATGTACCCGAAGGCATCGATTTTTTACGTCGAAATTCTCTACCAATCAAGTAATAAATTCATGATTCAAACAATGAACTTCATCTTTAATAAGCCTCCGAAACCCATCTTCCTTACTGCTTTGCATTGTTTCTTTTTCAATTTTTTTATTATACTTGCAAAAACTCCTACGGAGGTGCGAGTTATAATAGTTTGCGACTCTTTTTCCTTGCCATTTTCTTTTTCTTTTTCTTCTTCATCTTCTTCTTCTTCTTCTTCTTCTTCTTCTTCTTTTTTTTTCCCCCTTTCATAGTATTCTTCTTCTAATACTTTCTCTGTGGTATTCTTCATCTAATACTTTCTCTTTACTTTCTCTTTCTTTTTTTTTTGTTCTGGACTTACTCTGCAATTTACAAATTTTACAATTCAATTCAAATCATATTTGCAAATAATAAGAACACATATCATCTAAATGCCTTAAATTTTTCATACAAGTGTAAATGTTAAAACTCCAAATAGAATACTATTTTAATACTAGTTCCCTAAATTGTAGTACATGCATATAAAGAATAAAGCCTACAAAATTACTTTATAATGATTATTTTTGAAAATAAAAGAACATACTTTTAGATATCTCAATTTAAAAAAAAATGTAAATGACTAGTTTGGTTATTCTTCTAATAATTGCCTTTCGCTTGTGAAAATAAATATTTTTTAATACTAGTTTATTAAATTGTAGTACATACATATAAAGAATAAAGCCTAAGAAATTGCTTTCCAATGATCATTTATGAAAATGTAAGAACATCCTTTGGGATAACTCAATTCAAAAATTTGTAAATGTCTAGTTTAGTTATTCTTCTAATTATTGTCTTTCGCTTATGAAAACAAATATTTTTTGAAGAAAGACATTTTAATGCTTTCAAAATAGAATTTTGAGACTTGCTACTCAAAATATTCCCTCAATGTTAGAGACCTTTAAATAAATTTCTATTGGTTTCATACTTTTTCATTAGTGAAAGTCATATCAAGATGAAAATAATAGGATTTCTAATAGTTTCGTTTCTCTATGGAGAAATTTTTGTAGTTACCACTAACACAATGTTAGAATACAACTCACAAATGATCAGGATTACATGTACCTTGACTTTATTTATAAATTGTTCCAAAGGCATTTTATCACCAAGATTCGTCACAGGTTCAACATATACATTCTGCAATATTAAATCAAACATAACCTCATTATGTAAATGCCAAACCAAAAACTCAAATTCATCACGTAACTAAGTATCAACTTTTACTTAATCCCATGAAAAAAAAAATAGAATTCATCAATAATAATTCAAATTACCACAGGAAAAACTTATTTTTCTCCTTTTTACCAACCAATAGAAAAAAAGATATTAAAGTGTAAGAATTTGAAACTTCATTCATTTCCCAAAGGTTTTAACTCCAAAAATATAAGCTTTTATAATCAATAGAATACAAGTGAAATTAAACCTACACAAATCACGAAAGCCAATTCAAAACAAACTTTTCTTTAGCATGCCTAAATACGATGTAATTTCTATAAGAATACAAATCTTACTGTCTTGGATCTCTTTGCGATCAACTTTAGCCTCGCCATTTGCTTATTCTTTAATACAACCTGCACATCATATTATATAAACTCAATTGATGTCAATTGAAAGAACCAAACACACCAATTTACATACAAATTGGGGGTTTCTTATCGTATCTTTCACATACAAATAGAGAATTGCAGTATAACTTTCAAATAATCTTACACTTTCAAAATTATATTATCAACTGTAAATTAGGGTAATAGGAAAAAAATAATAATGATTACCAAATTGTGCAAAGTCATTCAGACAGAAACATTATAAAGACTAAGTTGAACATTTCATTATGCATTTACCCCATAACCATTATTAGTCCAAAAATTAGATATTCACCAAAACAGTAGTTATGCACAACTAGGTCACTTCGAATTGCAGTGTTTAAAATTTTGAGCAGTAAAAATATTCCCAAAATAATGCATACAACAAAAAGGCATAGGCATTCAAATTAAATTAATATTCCAATTATAACAACATAAAATTCAGATTAGGGCTAGGGTTTAATAATACCTAAAATAAATATACAGATTATTGGTTGTATATATACAAATCAAAACTTAACACCTTTTAATTCTCAGAAAAAACAACGCTAATGGGTGGGTTGGGGACCGCAAACCAAAGAGAGTCATGGGTGGGAGGAAGGGGCAAGGGTTTGCGGCTGGGTAGGGGAAAGAGAATCATGAATGGGGGAGGGCATGATGGTCTTCCGTGAATGTAGAGAGTTGTACAAACGAGAGCGAGAGAGAGACAGACACTGCCACGAACAGACAGACAAGGAGCCAAAGCAACGCGAAGAGAGAAAGAGAGGTGTCGCCGCAAACACAAGAGATAAAGCAACGTGAAGAGAGAGAGAGCAACGACTTCAAATTTTAATTTCAAATTTTTTATTTTTTTATTTAAAAATTGAGCAGTGTTTAGCTGCTAAATTTGTAAACCGAACTTATTTACTATTTTGTTATAAATAAATTAGAAATTATAAGCTAGATGCATTGAAATTTTTTTTTCAATTATAAATAAGCTGACTTATTTACTTAAAAATTATAATCAACCGAACCATAAACGTAGTTTTGTCCATGTAATTTTTACTTTTATTAGCCCACATTCACTATGGAGGCACAAAGCAATTCGATGCTTGTAGCCATAATGAATAAAATACGGGATGGAAAAAAAATATATTGCATGCTATTGACATGTTTAATATAATGCTTTTTATAAAATGTGTTTCACAAAATTCGGCATAATATATAAATTAATAAAATAAATTTGTATATATCATATTATTTGTTATTTTCAAATATTTTATCCGAAGTTAAAAAAAGTTTTTCAAAACATAAATTATATATATATTAAACCGAATGTGTCAAATATACACGCATTCATAAGCATCAATTCGAAAGACGATTATTTTTTTATTTAATTATACGCACGGTCCAATATTAAATTGCGAAAATTCGGGAATGTAGTAGAGCTGTGGCTCCTTATATACAATCTCTTAACATCCAAACCCTCCCTCATTCTCTCTCTGTAGTTGAAGACAATCGCTTATAGACAAACCTCAGCTTTGCTAACGCAACTATTCCATGAACGATTCTTAGCCGTTGGATGAGCACTCGACAATCACAGGTATACACATATATACTAATTGCACACACACATATATATACGTATATATACCACATTTTTTTAGCTTTTTAAAAAAAAATTAATTTGTTCTTTCTCCTCAACAGATGGATGGCGCATTTGGACCCTTCTTCTTGTATTGTCTCTCAATTTAAGCGTACAAAATTTGTGGCATTTATTTAGATTTTATTTTTTTTATATAGTAATTCAAACATATATTAAAAATTACGAAAACTCACGAATCCAAAGTTTTCTTAAAAAAATGCTGGGATTTGTTTTCGTGTGCCTTGCGGCTCTTGCTCCTTTCCCGGCAAACGCTGATGTGGCGACCTGCTCTGGTATCGTGCCAATGAGGTACCGAGACGATAAAATATCCATAACGGATTTTGGAGGGGTCGGAGATGGACGGACTGTGAATACGAAAGCGTTTAGGGCGGCGATTTATCGGATAGAGCATCTGAGGCGTAGAGGTGGCACAGTTTTGTATATACCGCGAGGGGTGTACTTGACGGGGTGCTTTAACCTTACTAGCCACATGACTCTATACTTGGCCAGAGGTGCTGTGATCAAAGCCACACAGGTACTCTTTCCCTTTTTAGTCATTCTTTTTTTTTTATTGTCACTGACTGATGTTGGTTACCAAAATTAGAAACGAGAATGGAAATCGAAAGAAAAAATGGAAGCAAAAAAATGTATATTGAAAAATATAGGAAAGTGGGAAAATGTAGATACGGTTTGAGATTTTATAGGATATAATCATATAATATATGGGAGATACGTGTGATTATTTAATCAAACGTTCATGGAAACAAATTCAATACAAGATTTTTTTTTTACTGGAATTTGTACACAATATAGATATTACGGAATATTACTATATTTTATGGATAAATTACTGTAAATTAAGAAGAACATACTATAATTATTTTTCGATAAAAAAATATAATAATAATTTATCTTCAAATTATAACAATTTTTTTAAAATTACAGTAATTTTTGTTATAAAAAAAATTCCATAGTGATAGGACTTCTAAGTTTCATAATATGATAGTTATAAAGATATAGGCAATAAGACAAGGGTGGTCCAGGGCAAAAGTAGAGGATTAAAATGCATGTGGATAGAATCTACATTAGAGACAATTTTTATTTTTTTATTTTTTTGTAATCTACATTAGAGACAATTAGTATGGCCTGTACTTATTTTATTTTGTGACAGTAATGCTTATTCTTTGTTTAACTAATGGTTGTGAGGTTTGATTATCAAAAACAAAAAAACAAAAAAACTAATGGTAGTGAGGACTTGTTTGTTTTTTCTGTAGTAGTCTACTGTTAACTAATGAGCACAACAATGAGAATTAAACAAATTTAATTTTTATAATTATTAGAAGAAATAACATAGAAAAGATACCATTAAAAGGCAAAATATGGCATCGTTGTTATGCCAAGACTGTTTGACAGCCAGATTTTTTTATTTTAGCATAAAAAGAGCAAGTACTTTTGCTAAAAGAACCAAAATAAATGAATGAAAAAGCTGGAAAGCATAAAAAAATCATATTTTTATTACCAAAAATATATTAAATTAAGTACTATAGTTTAAAATCATTTCAAAATTAAACGTCCCACGCATACGTTATTAGTATAGACAAAAAATAAGAAAAACTACCTTTCTTGAATTACCAAAATTACAACATACTTTAATTTTATTTGTGGGTCGTACCAAACACTGCAGTAACTTTTTAAGGTTAGTTTTTGCTAACGATTTCTCTTCCAATGGATAGGGTTTGTTTGATTGGAGCATTTAATTAAATAAGTTAATTTACTTTTTATTAAAAAAAATATTAAATATATCT
>MKEJ01009810.1:0-14359 GCA_001753735.1 Embelia ribes
AAAAAAAAAAAAATCCCACCAAATTGAACCTTAAAAAATTTCCAGTTTCCGCATATTTTCAAGTGGGGTTTTCTTTTTTGCCTTTCTTTTATTAAAAAAAAAACCTCCTAATTGAACCCTTCTAAAAAAAATTTAACTTTTGCATAATTTTTCATTTTTTGGAAATATGTATTTTCTGGGTGTATCAGATGAGTTGTTGGGGACAATTGTTCCAATTTTGGTGTATTGGGTATATTCAGGTATATATATAATATTAGGATTATGGTTTGAGAATTACAGGTTACATTCAAAAAAGGAAGAAGATGAGAAGAATTTGGTGGGAAAATCAATGGTGGTGAGAGGTGTTCTTCTCCAACAGATTGTTCAGGCCATTGTTGCTATCATCTTGTTCACTGTATGTCTTTATTTTTGTTGCAATTATTGTTTATTTATTTATTACCAGTTACCTGGACACACGCAATCCGTGTGCAACTCGTATAAAATACAAATTTACAAAAATCACAAATACACGTGTACCACAAAATCATGATATATAGTTTGTTTGATAATTTGAAGAAAAGATTCATACATAATTTGTATAGCAATTGAAGGTGAGAGAAAAAGAGATAAATATGATTTGCATAGAATCAGTTAATGTGGGATAATGGGATTATTTAAATTTTCAATTTTGCCCTTGGTAGTTTTGTGGAATATGTTCAATTTAGCCCTAATTGTCTAGATTAAAGAGGACATTTTTGGTTTGTTAAAATTTGACAACCATGCTGATTTGCTTGAGTTTTTATGCTTGATTTGTATTTGTGTGGCTTCATTTGGCAATTTCTCCTTTGGTGATTGGTAATTTGTCTTTGATTTTATATTTTTTGAGATAATATGATTAACTGAATTGATGAATTGGAATGGTGGTTTAGTTGGTAGAGACGGGTACAGTGAGGAAACAAGGAAATAAATGAAGAAAGAAACCGACGATCATATATTATAACTAATCAAATGTGTAATACATGACTTCACTTAGTATTAGCATGATAAAAAAAAGTGATCAAACATGATTTAACTTAATTTTTGTGAGTTTTCTGGCAGTGAGAAAACTTCTCAAAAGCAAGGTTCCCGTGCGAACTTACCATGAAGGAAAAAAAAGTTTCTAGTGTGATTTTCCGAAATAAAGAATTTCCCTATTGTGAGTGAGATTCTGAGGAAATGTTTTCTGCGTCCATTGGGAACCCAATTTTGTTTCCTATTTATATCAATCGGACGTACAAGTACCTATCATATTTTTCTCTCAAAAGTCGAAAAAATCCACCATCCATGAATTATTAGGTATTCTTTTGAACGCCGAAACCATTAATTTCTTGCAAGTAGTATTTATTCTCAAATTCGAGCTATTTTTTTTTATCATATATAGGTCACTGGAAATGACGAAGCAGCCCAAACAGAAAACTCAGCCCTCCCTGTCCTCCTCAGGCAGTTCTTCGTCGCGATGTTCGTCTTAGACACGTGGCAATACTTCATGCATCGGTATATGCATCACAACAAGTACTTATACAAGCACATCCACTCTCAGCACCACCGCCTCATAGTCCCATACGCGTTTGGAGCTCTATACAACCACCCGATAGAGGGTCTCCTCCTCGACACCGTCGGAGGGGCCCTCTCTTTCCTCCTCTCGGGCATGTCTCCGCGCACTTCGATCTTCTTTTTCTCGTTCGCTACAATCAAGACCGTCGATGATCACTGCGGGCTGTGGCTACCGGGGAATCTATTTCACATTTTGTTTCAAAACAATAGTGCGTATCACGACGTTCACCACCAGCTATACGGTACCAAATACAATTATTCGCAGCCCTTTTTTGTGATGTGGGATAGGATTTTGGGTACTTACATGCCTTACTCGCTCGAGAGTAAACAAGGGGGTGGCTTTGAAGCAAGACCCGTTAAAGATCGTAAGGATTAAGTGATGGGCTTTTGGTGTTCATGTGATCGCCTCGTGCAAACTTTTGTACGACGCAAGGATTAGCCTTTTTATAGCCTGTTTATTTTCCTAAATACGTATGCGTATTTGGTTATGCAATTATTTCCGTATGATGATGGTGTATTAATGCGGGTCCTCGTTTCATTTCCTTGATGTCTTCCATTTGTTACACATGATGTGGCTTAATTTAGATGACTCGATTCGGTTGTAGGATCTTAATTTTTAGCTCGAATGCCTTTCAGTAAGTACTCTCTCATCTACGCGAGTCCGAGTCTTCATATTTTTCACATATCAAGAGGAGAGTTTTGTCAGTACGATAAGAGTATATAACTTGTTGGTATTTACAGGAAAAAAAAACACATATTTCTTGGATTTTGATAATTAGACATTTATGAATATACATTTTCGCAATAGAACTAGTTTATATGAAGTTCTCTTTTTGTCAAAAATTATGTTCGTGCTGAAAAACAATTGTCGCTTGTAACACATATCCTGCACGAATAGCGTATCGACAGTCCAGAGTTCACGACGTTCCATCCTACCACCAACCGGATGGGCCGCGACATTACCATTTTCGCATTTTAAACATAGAAATGCATAAATATATGTATGTGTGCAAAACTCTTTGATCAACAAGGAACTCATCGAGTTGCATACGAGTATGGGTTGCATAAAAATATAACAGCGCCGTATAAAAAAAATAAATAAATAAATTTCGGCTACATATTATGTGTGTTGTAACTGCAAATATGTTGCGCAATCATACCTCACATAATCTTCTAAATGTAGAATAAAAAGCAAATGACATCCATACAATAGGAGCCATTTTTCAAAAATCCATCATGTATTTTGAGCATTTGTAATTGATTACAATGTATTAATTAATATTTTTAATTGATAATCACAAATTATTTATTTTTTCAAATGACTTGCTCTTATATTGCTAAACTTCCTAAAAATAATGTTTCATCTTATCCACTTTAGAATATCCACTTTAGAATTTAATAATGATACCGTTCGAAATACCATTACTGTCGTCTAAACTTTAAAAATTAAATATTCCAAGATGGTCAACTGAAAATTAATATGAATTGACAAATATGGTCAACTGAAAATTAAACTGTACACCATGATCAATTACAAAAATTAAAGGGACATGATTGTTTTTATTTTTGTTTTTGTTTTTTTGTTTTTTTTTTTGGGAAAATAACCCGCAATAGGGATGATAATTTTGTTTCCCCCAAATCTGTAAAAATCAAGAGCTTGTTATGTAACATAAATAAGTTAATTACCTTTCAAAAAAAAATTAAATAAATAAGTTAATTAGTAAGAGACTTTGAACATTTGGTTTTAGCTTCATATTTTATGACATCCTAACCATGGACTATCCATTTGGAATGATGTGAAGAAATAGTAAAAATATGGCAAAATATTTAATAGTATACCAAATTTTTGGTAGAAATTCAATTAATATATCAAGCTAAGATATCCTTCCATTACTATACCAACCTAAGATTTTTGGTTCTTAGTTTTGTTCTCTGCATCTGTTCAGCCACATTTTCAAAATCATCAACCGTAACATTTTCAAAACCATGAACTTTGACTTTAATATGAGTTGGTCCTAGTAAAGACTTTTTCGGCCGATATTATTTTGTTCACCTTTAATTTTTTTTTATGATATATAAAAATTATGAAAAAACATTTAAACTAAAAATTTAAATTTTTTGCAGTGTCTAAAAATATTTTCTGTATAGTCTACAAAATTTTTAGCATCAGCAATAGTAAATTTTGCCGATAACGTGTTGTAAACATGCTTGAAGCAAATAAAGTAATCAGTAAGAAAGTAAAATATAAGATGAAATATTTACGTGATTCAACCTGAAGTTAACACAAGTTTAACTTGGACTAAGTCCACAGATGTAAGACCGATGCATGCTTTTATCTTCAGATTTCATAAGGCTTTTTTCCTAGCCATCTCTTCTATTCATGAACCAATTCCCATTTGGAAGCTGCAAATGACACAAAATGGGTTGAGACTATGAAATTGGAAGTGGAAGCTTTAGAGGCCAACTGATAAAAAGCAGGAACAAAATGATTAGTTTCTGACTTAGATTTCATCAAGTACACCCATGTACTTCTAGTAAAATCATCAACAATAATAAGAATGAAGTGATAACCTTCATGTCTTGCGACTCTATAAGCACCCCAAAGATCACAATGTATTATCTCAAAAGGTGTGCAACGGTTACAAGGCTGGTCTAGCATGAAAGTTTGTGTTGCTTAGACATGTGACATACATTACAAGGAGACACAGACTTGGTATACAAGCCACAAAGTCAATCCTTAGAAAGTGTCATATTCTTTACATAGGCATGACCCAACCCGTGATGCGAAATTTGTAACGTCCTGAAATTTACGAGTAAATTTTTGGCCATATTAAATATTATTATATGAGGTTTAATATATTTTTTTCTCTATTGTATGTATCGTGAATGAGAGTTTGGGTATGTTGGGCGATGTTTTGTAGTCTGAATTTAGCATCGGGGAAGGGCTAAATGAGGATAAGTGTTGCATCATAGTTATGACATATGTTGAATATTTTGACGACATCTCTCAAACTAAAAATCTGATAAAGGCCTATGATATGGCATTAGAAAGATATTTTATTTATCAACGATTTTTATAGAAAATTTATTTTGAAGCGTAAAGGGGTCAAAAAGGGGCTTGAACTATTCAAAAATTACTTGGGTTAAGTGCCAGTGCACCAGTTTAGTATTTTGGTAATAGCTCCCAAATGAAAACTTCGATTAAGGCCAATAATATACTGCTAGAAAGATACTTCTATTATCGATAACTTTTTTTTTTTTTTTGAGAAAAAACTAGATTGAAGTGGAAGAGGGTCAAAACGATTGAGGCGATGGAAACCTTCAATCATTCTTCCTCTGATTTATCATCATCCGTTGAATCATCCGTAAAAAATAATTACATATTTGAAATCTACATCTCGGAGACTGCATTTTGATATAAGTTTTCTCTTCTCGTTTTCTCGTTGGTGTTACCTCGGATTTTACATCGAGTTGTTTCGTTAAAATAAATTAGTACACTTTGTTGCTCTAATCTCGTAGATAAGATTGCTACGATATGAGACTCGTGGGTAGATCAAATCGAAGGGGGCTTATAGTCTCGATTTTTGTGTCGATTTCATTTTGATTCTTTGATCGTTTGGGCTTAGGGCCTTCACATTTTCTATTCACTATCGAGATGGCTATGCATCGATGTAAATTTATCATTTTATTTTATTGGTTAGCATTCCTTGATTTTTTGGTCAATTGAGTTTGACGAAATAAATTTAGGAAATGTATTCCTTACGTTTTGTAGACCATTTTTATAATGTATCGAAAAATTTAAAAGAATTTTTCATTTTGATAATATTATTTGATGTAGCATAGTGTTGTTGCGTTGTAGTACATTATTATAAGTATAACAATATGTATAGCATAGATTATATGTCTAGTGCATTGCATAGTTTGCATTGGTATAGTGTTGCGGTATAGAACGTTATAGCGTAGAGTATTGTCACATTGTTTGTTGTTGCATACCATCTTTTTAATAATATTTTCTTACATGATGTGTGGTGGCGTAGAGTAGCGGGATATATGTTGATGCGTAATACATAGTTATTCTTTTAAGTTTCCAGAGTCACTCCTTGCAAAAGTTTCCCGAATCTCATGCTAAGCCTGTAGACCTCCTCTTTAATTCCACGCGAATGAAGTTTGATAAAGGTAGATACATTGTCCCGGAAAGAAAGGTAAAAAACCCAAATCCTAGCCATGGTTAACATGCTTTTCAATAATGATTCTATTTCAAATTTCATGCATTTTATACTACGAATATCCACACAGTTTTATATGTCACGCATATCAATATGATTTTTGTATACCATGCCTACAGCATGATTTTATATGCCATGCTAACAACATGATAATTATACTACAAATATCAACTAAAATAAATTATCATGCAGGGAAAAACATAATAACAACTTTGACACCCAAATATGCCATTCGTCACGTGTCACACTCGTCAATATACACGCATAGGCTCAAATTTATATTTTTGTTCATACTCTACCGGTACCTCACGAGCTTGAAAAAGTTCTATGACATATCTCGTCTACGATTCCTGAAAAATCCATTTGTTTAGATTCTTTGATTGAGCTACCTACGCCTTTCAAATCACGATGAATCTACACACAAAAATTATCTATGACACGTAAGGAATGGATTTTATAAATTTATTTTAACAAATCCGAATGATGCAAAAATGATGAAATAGAAACTAGAAAACGAATCGACTAGACTTACATCAATACGAATGCCTCGCGATGGTGATTTGGAAAATATAAGTATCGAACTCGGGAAATAACCAAAAAGAGATGGATCGGACCAAAAACTGAGGCAAGTCACTCAAACTCTCTCACTCTTCGAAATTTGTATAAAATTTTATGATCACAAAATTTGTTTATCATCACTTTTTATTTTCAGTCCACGCCTGTTTGGATTGATCCAATAGCTATTGGATCGATCTAACTTAAGTTTTGGATCGATCGGACATACGGATATCCTGGGCAAACCCGTGCCTACAATTTTGGTGAAAACTATCCGAAATGACTCGTATTCCATCCTAGACATGTGTACCAATGTCCTATGATTTACAAAATTGCATTGGCAGTGTAAAACTCATCGTACACTTTCCAACACATTTCCTGACATTTCCCGACACACTCACCGTATACTCATATTAATCTGAGGCTAATTTCCTAATACGTAACTTCACAAAACAACCACGATACCAAATCCATGATATACAATAAATAATATTATTATAACTCATATAATAATATTATTTATTCAAACAAAAAATATATACCAATTTTCAAGATATTATATAAAATTTGCTCTAAATAGACGTAGAGATTAGAAAGACATTTGATCCTTTGACCCTTTGCCCTATTTTTTGAACACTTTCTGAAAAATAGAATTCCTAAGTTATTACCTTTTTGTACAGACGCGGTGCGTGAACATTTGCGGGAAATAAAACAAGAAAGGTGAAGTGGACAGGTCAACATATATAATGTTCAAATTGGACACCATTTTAGGTGGTTTGTTTTTTACGTAAATATATCCAATTTTGTCATAAATGAATAGACTAACATTGGGGAACAGCCACGTTAGCCACGTCTACAATTGGACCAACAGTACCTATATTTGGGTAATATTTGTTTTCCATTGGAGAAAATTTCTAATGAATGTAAAGTATTTTATTTAGTTCTCCACTAATAAAATATTTTGGAAAACTTTTTCGGCAACCACTACGAACAAGTTTGCAAAACTTGTTTCAGGTAATGAACCCAAAGATCAAGAAAAAGTTACTTTTATAACCAAAAGATCTAAATATTAAATACACTTATGAACCAGTTAGCTCATTCGAAAATATATCTCACCATATGGAGGGAAGTTCGCTTGATACAAGAGATTTTTTCCATTGAATGGCAAATTACTACATGTATTGTTACTTTAAAATTAGTTATAATAATTTTCCTATCAATTTATAATGAATTATCCTTAAAACATAGTAATTTTGTATTTTTTTTTATATAATTTCCTGTAAAATGAATTCTTGTATTGAGTTGTTTCCCATGCGAAGAGCATGAAAGAGCGACATAGGACCTACAAATTTAATAATATTTTTCAAAAATTTGTAACTTTTCTTGTTCTAAAGGTGATAATTAATGTAGCTAACCAAATTCTCCACATGAGAATTTTTCTGGAAAGTAGTTTGGACTATTTATGCATCGTGAAGAGAATATATGAATCAGGTTCTTACTTTACAAATTGAATTACTCGAGTATGCAAGATATAGACATTTGGTGCAAACGCCATCCATAATATAACAAAATGTACCAAGATTTATTTTTTTAAAATCTTTTTATGGCATCATAATTATGCCTTCTATGTATGTCAAATTCCGAATCGCCTTTATACTACAATATAAAATATTTGGTAAGATTTTAAAATTACAAGTGACGTTGTAGTCCCCAATAAATCTTTTGAGAGATATTTTAATCAGAAAGAAGTCGTTACTTTTTACCTCTAATGCGAATGTTTGTGAATAAGGTTCTTAACAGTTTGAGTAGTTAATATGCAAAATAACTGCATTTGGTAAAAAATAATTTTCTGGTTTTATGAGTTTTCAAAGTTATAAGTTATACTGTAGCCCTCTACATATTAACCCCTGCTACCTTTTCAAAAAAAAAAAAAAAACAATTTTCCTTTGAAAAAGGTGTCATTGACATGAATAGGGTTTAGCAATAGTTCCCATTATTAATTTTGTATCTCATTAATTCATTCTTGTAAACTTGTTTTTTAACCTAAAACAAAAACTAGAGCTAGTTTTAGAAATCTATAAAAATAGGGTTCTATCGGAAAACACGGGTCTTTATATGTTCGTATCTCAACCCGAAAAATAACATTAAAGAAAATGAGTGTCAGAGATGATCAGGATAATGATAATCAAGGCAAAAAAAGAATGCAAATTTTTTGTGAAGCAAAATTAATACTAATTTGATTGAAAACAATTTAGTTGAGTACCTATGGTTTAAAAAGCAAACATTCCTTTGGTCTCATGAGCTAATTCTCCAAATTTCGAACAAGTTCAGTTTTGATTCATATAATATTTGCTCAATTCTCGTTCAAATACATGAAAGATTACACTGAATTAATAGGACCTTAGGCTCATTTAGTTTTAAAATAACATGTATAAAAATGGGCATCAAAACACTCTTAAGTAGTTTTAGCACTTTAGTATTTTAATAAAAGCATTTTTTAATTTGTTCAAAAGTTTGGATATTGTCATTAGAATAGTAATAACTACTAGTTACAGCAATATTAACTAGGTGATGAGAGTCTAATAGAAATATAAAACTAGGTTAATGATCAAATTAATCAAGCACGAAAAGGTCTTAACTTGCAAGGCTTAACTCATTAAAAGCACTAATTAATCCGAGGAAAACCTAATGAATACATATTGTAATAAGTTCTAGAATCTTGACTATTAATTAGTTAGTTTTGATAGAAGAGTTTTATTGTGGACACCTAACATAAGGGATTTAACACTTTGTAAATTATTTTTTTTGTACATCTCTAATTTAGTGTAGAAAAAAGGTTTATCCTTTTATTTTGGGAAATTCAAATACCAACATATATCTTTGTTACTACCACACTTTGTGCACTTTTTTTTTATTTCTATAATATAACATGCGTAGCTTTTAGAAATACACATTACAATTACATTTCACTAATATTCAAGTGGATGAGATTAGTCATTTTCCATTGGAGATGGGATTGAACGTGTTTGTGAATTGGACGAGATTATTTTGAGAAACAAGAGACGCCAAACTATAATTATCTAATTCAACAAGTTTGCTATTTGCTAAAAATGTACACTATTTGGGATAATGATATATACTAAGTTTCGAGAGAACATTTTTATATCTGAAATTATGTGGTCGTCGCACAAGTCAAAAAAAATAACACGTGTCATTAATTAGCAAAAGAAATAAAAAAAAAATAGGAGAGCGAAAATTGTAATGAAAGAATGTCTGTCCCAACTTTTATATTCTCTCTCCCACGTTTGTCTGTTGCGTAAACAATAAGGGGTTAATGATAGTAAAGGACCCCATAGTTTGATTTTAAATTTTATTTGGTCTCCATAAGTTGAATTGTAATAGTAATAGTTTTCATACTTTGAATAACAATACCATTGGTCTTATTACATGCTTGAAGATGTTTTAAATGATGGAGATCATATCATTGGACCTAGGGGTGAACAAAAAATGGATAAAATTGGAAATCGAACCGAACTGAATCATGCATATTCGTCCTCGGTTCTATACTAGTTTCGGTTCTAAAATTATAGGATCGAAGAATTTGGTTCAATTTCCAGTTCCTAATATTTTAGAAGAAGCTTCGAATCGGAATTGGACCAGAACTAGACTGAACCATAATCAAAACTCATATATTTATGTTATAAATTATGTATATATAAATTGATAATTGCATATTTTACATATTTTTCAATTTAAGCATCTAATTTCCAAAATTTAGTACTGGAAATGAATATTTACAATAGATTGTCTATACAAAAAATAATTTTAATTATAAGATCTTCTTTCAATCTTCTAGTAAAAAAAATACTCATCTAGTTATAAGATATATATATATGATAGATATTTTTGTATCAGTTATAGTTCTAATACAAAACCATAATTGACCTACCAGAACTAGAACCGTTCCGGAATAGGTGATTCTGGTTCCATTTTGTTTGAGGCCATTACTGGTTTGGTTCTAGTTCTAAAATTTCAGAACCGATGGAGATCGGTTCGGTTTTGTTCCAAGCAAAAAAAAACAAATCTATTCCGATCCATGAACACCACTAATAGGACTAATATGCTTTATATTTATGGATAAAATAATATTTTGGTGATAATTTGTGTTGTTATTGTCAATTAAATTATAAATTATTAATTTGAGAAAACATGATGTAAGGGATTGAACTTGTAACATTTCTTAAATATTTAGGATCAAATGTATGATTTTCTATATCTATGGACTATTACTGTTAAAATTGAAAATATTGGACTAAATAGAAATTTACTTACAAATATAGCGACCATTAGTGTAATTCACCCCACAATTTATTACATTCTGCCTTTTTATTTGGTTGTTAAAATCTAAAACCCTAACTCACTCACTCACTCTCCCTACGCTCTCTCTCCAATCCTCTCTTCTCTCTTTCATCTCTCTCTCTCTCTCTCTCTCTCTCCCTAGCTGAGTTACATTTATTTTCATATCTTTGCATGGTAAAATTGAATTGAATAGTGGTTTTAGATCACTAAGATTGAGTTTCATTTTTAATTTTTTAATTTTTTATTTTTGCTAAAAATCTTGGTTTTAGTCTTTCCATTTCTGCCTTTTTAGGATTATTGAGATTTTTTGTTAAAGAAATGATTTTTAGACTAAAAATCAAATATTTAGCCTTATAGTTTCAGTCGGTTGGCGTAATATGGATGAGCTTATCATTATAGTGCCTTATTGGTTTCCATATTGATTTTTGGTTAAAAAAGACTCTTAATGTGTGACAGTATATATATATATATATATATATATATATATATATATATATGAAAACCTATTTTTTGACGTGTTTTTAAAAATTTCCCTTCAGTTTGTGTACGTTGTATTATATGTTGAAAATCGAATATATTTGTGTTTCTACAGACCTGTATACACTTTTCTCATGTTGTTAATGTTTACTCATGTGTTATCTATGAGTATGAGAATGTATGTAAAAAATTAAAACAAAATATAAGAAGTAATTTGGTCAATTTTTAGATTTCACAACATTTTAGGAGAGAGAAGTGTGTTATCTATGTTGCTGGTTGTTTTTTTATTGAAAGTGGCTAATTTTGATAAATATTTAAAAAACTGTCAATTCTTTATCTTTGGTATGGAATTTTGCTCTGATTATGATATGACTTACATAAATGTGAGAATATACATACAGCTTAGTATATAAGTTATTAGGGCTTATTGAACATTGTAACTTGCAATGCAATAAAAACTAAAAAGTAGTATTTTTCACTTTTATGAGTAATGTGAAAAGATAATATTTGTACTGAACTTTTCCCAATCAAGTTTTTAGTTGCCTTTTCTTTGCATCTACAGAATCTGAGGTATAACTTTTCATCTTTAATAAATTTTTATCTAACTTATGTTTTCCCAAAAGAGAAACTGAGAAATGTTGCTACTCACAATATTGAGTTTAGAAAATTCATGTATACTCTCCAGTCTAGACTTAATGCCCTTTTCTCTATTTCTCTCCTAATTTCTAATTTATTCTGACAGTATAATGCTTCTTGTGTTTATTAATGTGATAGTCATGACGATTTGTTTCTATGTCATAATTTAGTTGTGTTGGATTCGAATGATGGAACTGTGGTTTTAAATGTTGTGTGTTTGCTAATTTGCAATAATTGAATTGTTTTGAGTTGGAACTGTGATGTAAACTATTGCTGCTTTTGGTGTACAGATAGTTCCAAAATAAGTGAAAATTTTTGAGATTGTTTATGACCTAACAGCTGACAGCAACTCTGCATAAAACTTTAAAAAACCCATATATAGTATGGCGGATCAAGTAGGCCTCGAAATGCAAGACATTCAACCAATACAGAATGTGGAAGTTGTAGCTGGTGAACATCATCAGCCTCAACAAATGAATCAGGATGGTTGGTACCACAGGATTGCTCTACTGGACAGGCAACCGCAGACAGAAGCAATAAAATTCCGCAGGATTTGCTGGATTGTTGTCGCTATTATTTCCGCATTTGGGTTCATTTTTGCGGCTGAATTATATCATCTCAAATTTCCCAGAGACGACTGGTTTCGTAATGCTGCTATTTTTATGATAGCGGTTGGGGTTATATTGTTCTTTTCGTTAATTTTGGATCCTATTGTGGTTGTTCCAGAGTTCAAATTTAGGCACAAAACGGTTCAAGTAATTGGGAAAGCATCGTGTGATTTCCTGGGGGTTTTTGGGTGTTCCTATATCCTAAGCAGTATTAGTAATCACACTCGTGGGGTTTGTTGGATGTATGTGGCAGGGTCGGGTTTTACACTTGCGCTATTCAAATACATATCCCCAACGTTTGACTTCTCAGTTCCTAGCATGCTCGCGCAGATTGCTATGAATGAGTCTTTAATGAAAAAGAATGAGGGTGGTATACTATTGACGGTTGGAGTAGGCGCTGTATGCTTTTTGATATTTTGTGTCCAAGGCAACCTTGATATTAGTTGGGAATGGTGGAGGTCCAGGTTTGTACACGATGGAGATGTTGTTGTTGTTCCAATGGAGGAAGGTTGGACCCCCATGCTTATCATCTTTGATTCTCGAGCACAGTGCAATACCTTAAGGTTCCGTAGGTTGTGTTGGTTATTTATATCTTTCCTTCCTATTCCTATATATGGGGTTGGCTATATGTATCATACGTCTGACCATAAATCCCTTGATCACCCTAAATCCCCTAATCACATTCTAAATTGGTTAGTAATGGTTTTGATGCTTGTGTTCTCTTTAGTGCTAATGTTCTTGACAGTATATAAGTGTTTGAGGGAGATAAAATTTAAGCATAAGGGAGTTCATACAGCTGCAAAGATATTTTTCGATTTTGGAGGGGTTATTGCTTGCTTTGAGATATTGGACAACATAGGAACACACACACCTGGGCTTTGTTGGGTTTATGTCTCATTATCAATTTATACCTTGGCAGCATTCAAGGTTATATCCCCATCATTCGACTTCTCAATTCCCAGCCTCCTTGCTCAAATTGCTATGAATGAGGCCATACACCAAGATAATAAGAGCAAATTGTTGACTGGGGAAGTGGCGGTGGTGTGTTTTCTCATATTCATTGTTCAAGCTTTCCTTGACATTCATTGGGAACGGTTTAGGAATATTTTCCAAGGAGCAAATCGTGGTACTGGGTTACAAGGTGAAGGCGGAGATGACCATGGAGGGGGTGGAGGCAGCGGTAGTGGTAGAGGTCGTGGACATTGTCTAAAATATTGCAAATTTTTGTACAATTATTCTTTTTTTTTAAACCTACTTTTTGACTCACGCTATCAAAATTTCCCCATCTATGTTATATTATAAGTTGAAATCGGTTGTTTGTTAACTTGAAATTCATGACCTTTTTGTATTGCTATAGTAGATAAGTAAATTATTGAACAAGATAGACCTTGATAATTTTATTATTTGAACTTTTTTGGCTTATACAAGATTGGATGAATTTGCTTGGTTACAAATGATACAATTGACACCTATTTATACTAGTCCACATTCACAATGGATGGTGGAGATTTATTGAATCTAATTATCCATATTGAGACTCTATAATACTCTAATAAAAATATCTAGATATTTATTTTGCTAAACACTTTATAGAGTTATTCTAAAATAATATCTAATTTTTGAAACTCTATAGAATTCTCCACCTAAATATCTAATTCTAGAAATGTCCTAATTATTTTGGGCCTTACATGTTTTCTTACTTTTCTAGCACATTTCATTTTTAAGTCCAAACATTACAACAACACAATAACTAATTAAGCCCAAAATATTTTGTTTATCCTAATCAAATTTATTTTCAACAACATCCTTAAAATCTTGGGGCAACAAACTCCCTCTTTTTTATGATGACAATCCTTATGTGAAATTTAGACATATTCTTGTTTAATTAAGCATGTAATGTGATAATATTCAAATTTGTCCAAGATT
>MKEJ01009812.1:0-26519 GCA_001753735.1 Embelia ribes
TCTACAAATTTGATACCTAAGTCGACCTTCTCGTTGTTCTTATGGTTAAATTACCTCTGAATATGAAGTTGTATTAGTGAATTTTCACATGGAACAGTATTTTGCAAAGATAATATATACTAGTATAATCTTTATTCAAATAATTACGAGTAATAAACTAACGGTAAAAAAAACGTTCATGCATGGGCTAAGTGGTTATTTTGGGCTCGAGTCGGCTTGAATCATTTACAAATGAATAGACCCTAATGTACAATAGGATTTGTTAAGTAAATGAACAAATACTAAACAAGCTAGGCTCACTTCAACTCATTGGAAGTCTTCACCCTATCAAATTAATCTATGACAAATCTAATAGAAATCCTGATTTTAGTATATTTTGGTGCTAAGATTTTTCGTGGGAAAATATGATAGAAAAAAAAAATCTTTTCATAAAAATTATGGATTCAAGTATAATATTTTTTTTTTCGCATTTTCCTTCAAAAAGTTTTTACACCAAGCACACCATAAATCAGCAGGTTAAGACCCTGTTTGGTTAGCATATCAGTTTCAGTTTACTATTTTCCAAAAGTGAACTATTTTATTTGTCAGTTTTTCAGTTTCAGCTTTCAAAAATTGAGTTTTCTCGGAAAAGAAATTTTAAAAACTCATTTTTCTATATTTTCAGTTTTTTAAACTTAAGCTGAAAAGTAAAATATATCATTTTTTTTATAATGAATATAATTCAACTTTATATTTTTAGTAACTTAATTTTTCTATTGTGAATTCAACTAAAAAATGTATTTTTTAAAATTATAATAAATGATAACTTTAATTTATTTTTATATTTAAAATTAAAAAATTTCACTTATATATTATTAATAATTTTCTTCTATTTTTATAATTTTTCTATCTTAAATCCAACTAAAAAATATTTTTTTTAAAATTATAGTATATGGTAATTATGATTTATTTTATATTCAAAATTCAAAAAAATATTCACTCATTTTTTAGTAGTTATCTTATTATGTTATCTATTTATTTCTAATTTAATATGTCATAAAGTTTCTAATTTTTTTAGTTATTTTTTATAATAAAGCATAGACTATTTTACTAAGCAAATGTTATATAAAGTATGATTCTTTACTCAAATAATTTAAGTGAGTAAAACGAAAAAATTAATATTTGATTGATAAATATTGCAAAAATTGTCAGTATTTTTAGGTTTAAAGTTTTCAAAATTTTTGGGCAATTTTTATAGTTTAAAAATTATAACTTCATAAGTTGTTGTCAAACAGATTTTCGCATACAAAAAATTGAGTTATGGAAAAATCTTAGATGTCAACTTTTAGAAGCTGAAAATTGAAATGTTAACCTAACGGGCGTCCCCAACTTTTAACACAAATAATTGATTTTGGATCCAACTCTGAATTAGTGGATATTGTGAAAACCACTAGGAATATGCCCACTTTCCATATTATGAACAAGTTAATTTAAAACATAAGGACGGCAATGAGCATCAACTTGGCTTAGCTCAATATGATCTTTCCTATCAATTTATTTGAAAAAAATAAAGAGAGAGAGAGAGAGAGAAACTCTTTGGTTACAGGGCTGTGGTTTTATACATATCCGTCTGTAAAATTTTGATATACAATGCAACTCATATGCTGGTAAAAAAAAATAAAAAATTATTAGATTTTTTAAAGCATCATTGATCTTTTTTTCTTTTTAAATTGTTTGGATATAAATGATGATATGCATGTATATTTATTTAAGCTTCGTTCTTAATTTTAATAGAGTATAACTAAAAGCTTTTTGTCCAAAGAATCAAACTTGTTCTTGTGAATATCTATGAATATGTTATTATAAGTTTTACTGTTTCATCAAAGGAGGCAGGGTTCTTGAAGAAACCATATCTCACTAGCTACCGCATACAACCACGATTCCTTATCATAACAAACTTATTCTAGATCAGCAATATAAATTATTTAACTCTTGTTTTTTGTAGGTCAAATGTAGTACTCCTCTAGTTTCATTTTTTTCTGTTGATTGGTCGATTAAGATCTTAAAAGATAGAAGTAGAAAATCTAACTTCTTAAGCTTTTCTTGTTGTGCTTGTATATTAACAATGTCATAAAAGTTAACACATACCTTTTTAAGTAATTAAAAGTAAAAAAGCAAAAAGAAAAAAGAAAAAAAGAAGAAGAAACTATACATCATTTCATCTTCGTGAAAGTCTTCAATTAAAAACAGCTCAAAAAAAGTAGAATTTCTTTTCTAAAAAAAAAAAAAGTATGCATACTCCTCAGCTTATAACTTGCATAAAGGATGTCATTCGGTTAGGTTTATAATGGACCTAATATTACGGTCATTTAATTTTTTATTTATTATTTTTAATCGGCAAGGGGGAAATTTTTGGAGCCATACCTTCCTAAATTACAAAAAAACTTATTACTTTATCTAGAACTTCAGCCTACTCGCAAGTCAATCCACGCTATACATACCTTCAATGTTGTGACTTTCCTCGTGAACTACTATAATTATTATGTCACTAAGTATTTTAATTATACATGTTTATGATGTTACTCAAAAATTGTTTCCTTAAAGGAAATTATTTCGATAAGTGTTGGATTGGTTTGTTGAAAACTCGAAAAAAGGAAGTTGTGATTCCTTATCCTAATTTTAGGCTTTAATTCTTTGATTGTATGTCAATTCGAATTAAAACAAAATTGAATAACAAAATAGATTTTATTACTCAATTCGATCACTTGTACTACAGATGTTGAAAAGTAGACAAAAGCCAGGATGGATTAGATTTACTCAACTCTACTCAACTTTACTCCTGAGATTAAATTATGCCTACTTCTAGATAAAACTAGCATTGGTGATGTGTGTCAATACCCTTCTGCTACGCTCCTCTTCTGCTTTTATAGACCTAGTTAAGTTACTATTTTTAGTTGCTCTCCATAATTATAAACCGCACAATCTGATCTAATGGCTAGCTTTTGAAGTCTCCTTGACCATTTTGCTGCCACTTCTCTAATTGTAACACATGCCCCACTTCTTTAATCTTCTACTTACACGTCATTAATACGTTAATAGTTTTACAAACATGTTGTTGTCCCACCATCAATTTGCTAGAATCAATTAATGGTATTAATCAAGCCTTATTGCTACCAATAAATAGATATGGGATTAATTTAATAGCCCTTCTAGTGGGTTAAAACAATTTATGGGTAATACAATCATACTACTCACCGCTAAATTAATTTTCCTTAACCAAAAGATAACCTTATTTCAGGCACTAATTAGCCTTTTGATAGGCCTAATATAATGTAACATGTTTGCATATATTATTATGATAGTCAAATTAAAGCCTTCTAACTTAATTATTATATAATAGGCAAGAATTCTTATTTTATGCTTTTAATTGTTAATTTATATGTTAATAGGTTCAATTAATTAAAAACTAGTGTAAACAATGCCCCCTCATTTGATTGGTTTGGAATTAAATCGGCTAAATGAACCTTTTAGATTTTAATATTTACTTTGAATTGATAATTTCTTTTTAGGTTTTATATATATAAAAAAACAATTTCACCCCACCTAGTTACTTTGTTGTTTTAACTGCTATTTACGATCCAGTCTTAATTACCTTTTCATTTCTTGATCCTCTAGTAAATTCGAACTTTTGAATTGGCTCCCAAGAAACCCTCTTGCACTTTCTAGGCTTAGGATGATGGGAACAATAGGTTTCATCTGCCATTTACGATGCAATTTGCGTACAAAATCCTAATTTTCTCATTTCTAATCCTCAATCCAATTCTTCTTTCACTTTGGGGCAGGTTCTCGAGTCTCATATCTCTGAAATTTTGTCTAACTTCTATTCAATTAGATAAGATGGAGAGGTATCACTTGTCCTATCTTTATTGGACCAAATGGGATCAAATTGAAGACTTATTTTAGAGTCTGGCTTATTCATTACCCAAATTGGAATTACTGGTTGGCGGGACGGTTATCCATCTTCAAGGTGATTGGAAGGTGATGAGTATCAATCCAATGATTCGCCTATCAAAGGCTTCTCTAGGGTAGAACCCCTAGCTGATTAGTTCTACAACCTATTTTTGGGTTCCCTCTCTTCAATGCCATGCTCATTTAGTGTGGCTTTATTTCACCCACTATCATTGATATTATCCAGCTCACATGTTTCCATTCTACAGGTATCGAGGTTAATGCTCTTCTATCCAAACCTGGTTTCAGTTTCAAGATTGACCTTCCTCTTAATGGTAGTTATGGCGCTTATCTTGCCAAATTTTCCATTTAGAATTTTTTTTTTATCGTTTTTGGCTTTGTAAATTCATTTGTGTTCCAGTTACGAAGCCTTCTACAGAGTATTTAACCCTAACTCTCTGCTTAGTTAAATGCTTTAAATTAGCCTTAGGTCCTTTTATATTAGGGGCCTTATATAAAGGCCTCAATACTTTTGTTAAAAAGGATCGCTGAAAGTTATGGTAGTCTTTTTTGGTTATTCCAAACTTGGCTGATGGCCTATTTTTTCTTTATCAAAGGCAATTTACTCCTTTGGGATTTAACATCAAAGCCTATGAATCAAAGGTTTCTATAACTTTTTTCATTATGCTTATGAGCTTACTAGTCATTTGTACATTTGGATCTGATATAGCCTGTGCCATTTGCTGCATTAGATTTTCAATGATCAAATTTTCATGGTCACTAGTTTGGCCAACCTTATAACTATTATTCCAGTTACACTTATACATGCTTTAATCATTGTCCTGGTAAATTTTGGGTGCATTAACTTACGTCCTGGCCTATCGAGGACTTCCTTCTAATATTGTTCTGAATTTCACCCTCCTCTTAGTTGTTCTCGTTTCTTCTTCGTATTGGTGCCATAACTTCAAGTTAGTTATGATGTGTCCTTCTTCTAGCTCCAAAAATTTGTTACTAAAAAGTTATTTCCTTCATATAAATTACTTTGATGAGTGCTAAAATGACTTGTTAAAAACTCGGAACAAGAAGAATGTACTTCCTTATCCTAATTTCAGCCTTTCTTTGATATTGTATAGCTATTTGAAGTAAAACCAAATTAAATAACAAAACATATTTTATTACTCAATATGATGACTTCGATTAGAGATGTTAAAAGATTTACAAGAGTTGGGATAAGTTCAATTTACTCAAACTCTACTCTTAAGATTAAATTATGCCTACTCCTAAATAAAATAAGTATTGAAGATGTGTATCGATACCCTTCTGCAACGCTGCCCTACTGCTTTTATAGAGTTAGCTAAGTTACTGCTCTTAACTGCCCTCCTTAATTGTAGGCTGCACAATCTGATATAATGACCAGCATTTAAAGTCTTCCTCTAATATACTCCCTCTATTCCTTAATAACCACCACTTTGAATATTTTTTTATTCATTTTTAATTGTCATTTTAGAAAAAAAAAATGAAACATTGATTACCGTTTTCCTAATTTTATCCATATTAATTGATTATAGTGAGATATTTTGAGTTTTAATAAAGGATAATAAAGTAAAATATTATTTATTATTTCTAAAATTGAGGCCAATTAATAATTGTCTTAATTTATATACCACAACCTAGAATGACAGTTATTAAGGAATAGAGGGAGTAATGTAACATATTTACACATACTGTTATGATAATTAAATTAGGAAAATTCTATGTACACCATGAAAATAGCTATAGGCATTGCTTTGCTTCGAGCACCATGATATTAAAAATCAGTTTACTTCAAAGGCGGCACAAATAAAATGGATAATATTTTTTTTTCTTTTGGCATCACAAATGTACGTAAACCCCACAATGACAATTACCAAAAATGCCATTTTTCTTCCAATCACTTCATCTTCACCATCTTCATCTTCAACTCTTCATCTTCAGCACTCACTCTTCAAGCATCTTATCATTATTCTTTATCAAAATCCAAACATCCCATTATCGTCTTCACATTCTATATCTCTCACTCACTACTCTTCTCCACAAACCAAAAACCCATTTTCTATCAAACTCAATATACTCTTTTTTTAAAATAAAAAAATCACTTGTATATTAATACTATTGGGTAAGCTTGGATCAAATTTGAAGATAAATGAACCCATCTCTCAATGATATCGGCATCCCATCACCATTTATGAGCTCAAAGGTACAATTTTTAACTTCACCTATATTACACTAATTGTGTATAGTTACATAAGTAAAAAACTGATTTTTCTGCTTATTCATGCTATAATGTTTGTATTTGATTGAAAATTTGGTAGATATTGTTAAAAAGCATTTAGATAAACCCTAAATTGCGATCATCATATAATACATTTGTCCATACAATGGCCAAATGTCATAGGGTACATTCGATCATAGAGATGTTGAATGTATATGTGTTAGATGAACACCAACTACATTCGTTCATACAATGGCCAAATGTCACAAGTACATTCGAAATTTTGGATGCCAAATGTGTCTATCTTCGATCATCACGAGACATATTCGTTCATATAGTGGCCAAATGTCACAAGATATGTTAGAGCTTAGAAATGTCAAATGTTTCCAATTGTATAATTGACCTTCAATCACTACATGGACTAATGTCTTCAGTCATCACATGACACATTCGTAATATAATGTGTCCATATTTATGTGATAGGTTGAGGATAAAGAAATATTTAATGTCAAACAACTCATTTCCAATGGTGAAAGAGTACAGGTAGAAGAAGAAGTTACTAAAGGTGAATATTTGCTGATGATAAAGGAGTAGAAGAAGAAGTTAATGAGGGTGAATATTTTGCCAATGATATTATTGTAATGGAAATTGTATCTCCTAATTTAGTTGATACTTCCAGTGACTTCTCAACTGACGAGGTGAGTTAAAGTAATTTGTCTCTATATTAGTTTGTTATAATTTATGTGTTTAATATTGTCATTTGATGATGCATTTATTGTTTTTAGGCATTCAAAACACTTGAGGAAGCAAAGGAACGGATTAAAAAAAAAGAGCAGAGTATAGGAAAAATCATGGTAAAACCTAGATTGGGCTTGAATCGCGGTGCCCCTAGGCGAAATTCGTATGTGAACAGAGCGGAACAATATATAGTCACATAATGAAATTTGCTTATATCGAGAATGTTGAAATGAGGGGAAAGTCAAAGAGTCCGAACTCAACAATGAAAAAATATAATTACCAATTTCTTGTGAAGTGCAAAATGGATAAGGCGTAGGGCATATGGTATTTTCAAGTCATGAACAATCATCACAACCACCAACTATTCAAAAATAGTTTAAGACGCTCGTATCTTGGGAGGTTAACGCCGTAAAAGAAAGAACTTGTGTTGCATTTGTCAAATAATAATGTAAGCCCGAAATGCATTGTTAAGGATTTGAAAAGCATGAATTCTTCAAATAGCACCCTTCCAAAGTAAAATTAAAATTGAATCCTAAAATACAAACTATTACAAATTTATTATAAAATTAGAATATAAAAGTAAAATTAATCAAGGGGAGAGAAGAATTACTTGGTAGTTCCATTATGCAGTGGTTGTGGTGGCGTAGCGGTATTGTGGCCGACAGTGGCGTGGCAGTGGTGATGATGGCATGGGTTTGTGTGAGAGAGAAAGAGAGAGACGAGAGACAGAGGGTAGTTATAAAATGAATAAAGCATTTACATAACTCCCTTTTTTAAGAAATGATTAATTCGTGGTAACTATATCATTTTTTGGTGGTGCAATTGACAGAAATTTAATCAATTTGTAAGTAGTACCTATATCTATTTTTGTGGTGCGAATACAATTGCCCTTAAATTAAAGCCTTCTAACTTAATTATTACATAATATGCAAAAAAAAAAAATTGATTTTAAACTTTTATTTATTAATTTACCTGTTAATAGGTTTAATTAATTTAAAACTAGTACAAACATATCTTTGGGAGTTTCTCTAGCTATTACTTACAAAAAAGTTCATGGCGCATCCACATTTAAGCCATTATGTACTAGATTACAACTCATTTTGATATTTTTCTACATTGAGTTGTAAGTTAAAGCTGGATGTGAACAATATTAGAACTGAAAACAGAAACCTATGGTTCATTTGGAAACGAACTTTTCTTATGAATGGAAGCTTGAAATACTTGTGTAAATAGTAGAAAAGGGAAGCCAAACTTGTTGATTATTTATACTTTTAAGGTAAAGAAGTATCGAGAATGATACTAATGATCATGACAACAAAAACTTGGGTTTCCTAAACTGAAGATAGGTCTAAATCATATGATGGAAATGAATGGATAGAAAGATGCATTATGTAGGGATTGATGTTGATTCTTCTTGTTCTCATCGGAAAGAGGCTGCCAACGTTTCTAAAATAGTGCAATGACATGAGGTAAATTTTGGACTAAAAATGGTGTAATGATAAGACACAGTTTTTTATCATAGAAACAAAATATTATTTATAAAATTACAAAAATATTTTCAAAATTTTTTATTGATTGATTCTATTTCTATGATTCATAATTTATTTTTCACCCATTTTTATTCATGTTATACACTCTTTTCCCCTTGTATACACATTTCACCAAAAATACAAGCAACTGAGGAACAAAAAACAAACCAAGCTAGCTATATGATCTACCCTAACCTGATTTTAGGATGCTTTGCTTTTGCATTCTGATTGATATCTAGCTAACTAGCTAGGGGTTACTTGTGTGAGCAGTCACCATCCTATCACTGTCAGGTACTACTACTGCTACTATTCATGTTGCCCTACACTTTCTTCCCCCATCCTCCCCTCACTTCTCTTCTCTCATCCACTAGTATAATTTTACTTTTAAAAAAGAAGAATAATATAGTGGAGAAATGCTCACATTCTAATGTTTTAACTATAGATGAAGATTCTAAAAACGAAGCCGGGTAACGTTACTTTAAAATATAAAAAAAATGAAAATCGACGATCTTATGGACAATCCAATATACAGTATATAATTATACCCGAAAGAGTTACAACAAGTTAGCATCAATTAAATCAAAAAGATTACTAGGCGATGAGATAAAAGAGTTGCAACAAATTAGCATCAATTAGATCATATAACCTGATTTCATGATCATGATATTAATTTCTCGGATTCATATGCTCTAATAAGAAATGATTTACTAATGACAAACATGTGTATGAAGTGTACAAATTATTATGTGCTACATTTTCCAATTTGATTTAACATTAAGAAAAGACCAACACATAAGATATAACCAAATAGATATTTATATAATTTCTATAAACAATCTAATTGGTACCCATAAAATTTCATAAAAACATTTTCACCTCTTAAAAGTGTGAAACGCGATCATTTTCTTCTATCACTAAAAGGTTCTTTGAATTACGCATATTTCCTGGATCTCTCTAGAGAGAAACGCATGAAAAAGAGTGGAGGGTGTCTTAAGAATCCATAAACAAGCAAATTACAACCACGCAAAGTGAGAAAGAGACAAAGGAGGAACATTTGGGGGGTGATTTGAAGAGTGGTCATTAACAAAACAAGGGACACAAGAGAGACATTAATGGCCTTGGGAAAAACCACAAGACAAGAGGAGATGCCCTTGTAATTAGTAATAGAGGCCTACAAAAGGAATGGTTTTAATTTTATAGTGGGGCAGGCAAGGGAAAATCTCTATATTTTTACAACTTTCATGGTTTTGTTGAGGGGACAAAAGGCACAATTTGTGGTAACATATGGTGCAATATTAAAGACAAGCAATAGCGAAAATAGGGACTACTTATTAGTGCACAAAACAAGAACCCTCATGTATCTCTTGAAAACACCCAAACAATGGAATTTTAGGGGACAACTTAATTAGTGGACCCAACCCAATGAAAAGTTTTGAGGATTTGAAATAGTTTTTGGGTTTAGAGTACTTTTTTATTCCGTGCTAATGAAACAACAAGATAACAGTTGAAAAAGAATAAAAGTCGGAATCATATAGATAGTGAAGCATCATTAGAATTAAACAAAATGAGACACCAACCCATCATTACAACAAGACAAACCAACCTTCTAGAATATGGTGGGTCTGTTCTTATGCTCTTAATAGAATTTAAGTAACATAGTTCACTATGACTAACATAGTTAAAACATATGTGCTCCCCCAACACAAACAAATAATAAAAAAAAATGCAAATTGCCTATTTGAAAAAGAAAAAATAGCTGCTGCTCAGCATGGTCAAAATCAATAGAACAATTTCACAAAAAATATTTGAACATTTACATTTATTGATAGTAGTAGTAAGATGATATTAAGAAAGCCATTTCAGCTAATTAAAGCTGAAAAGTGTACACAAATTAATCTCCACTACAAATTAATCATCCAAGCTGAAAAGTATGTACAAATTAACCTCCACTACGAATGGAATATATGATCTTATCAAGTACATAGCCATTTCAGCTAATTAAAGGGCCTAAAGGCCTAATTTAGAATCTTATCTTAAACCTAAAAAGATAAGTATACAGAAAAAACATAATTCTTTTTGCTAACCAAATTATCAATCAATATAAAAATAGCACTTACTTAATCATCTCCCCAACAACTATTTTGGTAGATTGAATCAAAGGAAGAGGAAACTAGGGTTAGGATTTAATTATATATATATATATATATATGAGGCTATCTCCAAGAAGAAACTGAGAATAGCATTTGATTTTGCCACCCTAAGAAAAAAGAATCATTGAAATTGTGAAGTTGATACCCTTCAGAAGGGTAATGTAGTCTCAATAATAGCTTAGCTTGAGAAAGAGCAAAGTGACTAAGGGGCACATTAGCAAACCCTAAGCTCCTCATGATCACTTCCCATGACCTAAATCTCTCATGCCTCTCGCTCCGTTGATCTCCCTCCGCTGATATGATATCTTTTATTTCTCTACCGAACCATATTTGCTCGACCACAAGCCTGTCTCGGCTTGTGGGGGGTAACGTGGCCTCTAAAGAGCTGAACACTGCAGCGTAGTGATCTAAGGCCTCAGTGAACCGGTGCAAGAAAATGGGGTGGTTGTGATTAGCTTCCCTTTCTGAAATGGTTACTATTTTAGGGTTCATTGATTTGATCTTGTGGAGAAAAAGCCTCAGCTGGTCACGGTCTTTCAGCAACCTGTGAAGATATTTAATATCAATGTTATTTTCTCTACATTTTTTTTCGTAAAATGGTACTTTTTAAAGGATTAGAAAACAAATGATACACTGGAATATGCAATGCCATTAAAGAAATTATGACTTTTTTTAAAAAATTAGAAGTAATGGAAATTCATAGGATTGTAGTTTTTTTAATCCGCAACTTGGGTTACTCTATCCTTTTCACAAAATAATATTAGTATATTGTATTGATGCACTATGGAATTAAAATATTCATAATCCAAAAGTGATTATTATTATTTCTCAAAAATAGGAATTACAGAAAGTATTTGGTTTGTGTTGTATCTGTGTTTGTTTACCTTTGCCCTGAAAAAATAATGTTGATGCTAACACATAAAATTAATTGAAATGATATCTGGGTGGAGTTAATATCATCAAGAAACACTAGAGAGACTGTATAAAGTTTTTTGAATAAATGAATTACATATAAAGTTTGTATTAAGTTTGTTTCTTTAATTTACCTTTCACACAAGAAAATGTAGTTTTGTAGCATCTTGCAAATGGGATAATACAATAGAAAAAATAAAAAGGATCTCCATCCAGTTGATGTAAGAGTCCTCATCATTCACTTGAGAAAACAACACAGTATAGTGGCTATAATTGCAACTCTTCAATTGAAATTATGATATTACCTTAGTCCCTAAAAAGAATAAGGAATTAATATTCTCACTTTTTGTAATTTAAATAAAAATATAGTCCTTTTTGGTAGGTTTTCATTGCAATTATTTTATCACCCAATACTCATGTCTAGTCAAGGCATTAGCATCTGACCTTTGTAGATACAAGATACAAATAACTTGTGAAAACAACACATTATAGTTGCTATGATTGAAAGTGGAAACTATTACATTATTCTAAACACCTTAAAAGTTATGCACTAATGTTCTTTTACTTTTTGTCAAAAAGTACTTTTAGGTAGGTTTAAGTTACATTATAGCACACCACAGACATTGTCTAATCAAGGCATTAGCACCTTACCTGTGTAGATACAACATACAATTAACCGCTAGGGTTTCGCCCGGGATTAACAACACCGAAGACGTGACAGCAATCTCATCCTCACTACTAAGAACCAGAAGCGGATGAAATTGGAATCTGAGACCCAAAGAGTGCGCAAACTTAGCCAGTCGATCACCTGTCCTACGGAGCACGTCCAGATCGTGCCCCGTGCCAGTGATCCTCAGCACTGGCGGAGGGTATCTCTCCGCCAGCGCCTGCATAAACGGAGGCCACTGGACACCATGCATAGTATCAAAATCCAGTATATGTACCGCATCCGCCCCTTCCACCGCCTCCAAAATCGCTTGGTTGGCGGTCAAATGGCAAAACCTAATAAAAGGTGTCACTTGGTTGAGTGTTAAGTAAGATGACTGGAGAAAGGTCTCGTCCGAGTCAGCAGTTGTAGCCAGATAAGGGCTAATAATCGGAGGTAACTCAGGGGAGGGATTGATCCGGTGCGAGAGGGCTTTGATGAACTGGTCGGCAAGCCGCTCGGTAGAGTCGCCGTAAGGGGAAGAGTTGGAGGACAAAATGGTAATTAGGCGGTTGGCCGCGGGGAAATCGGAACGGGAAATGAGCTCGGCGCAGGTGATTAAAACCTGGCGCACGTGTGCAGATGGCTCCTGTTGTGAGCCCAACATGATGGTTAGCAAACCCTAGAGAGGGAAAGAGAGATATATTTTGAAGAGAATACAAACGTATCACATGTGATTAGCTAACTCATACTAGTAGTGGTTAGCGTGGGAACAGTGTTTTTCTTCCCTCTTCGGCAAAGACAAACCTACATGGAAAGAAACATGTACTTAACAGAGAGAGAGAGAGAGAGAGAGAGAGAAAGAGATGGGAAGCAAAGGGGTAAAGTTTTAAAAATAAAAAATATTCTAGGGTTTGGGTTCACATTGCTAGCCCTAGTTGACCTTATCCATTAAAATAATTGTATTTTTCTTAAACTACATTCTTGAGATATGTATTGTTGTTAACACTAATTTGGATTCTAGACTGACCTAATGTTGCAATAGATTCTTGATAACCTGAGGTGATAGTTTTTCTCTGTTTCTGTTTTTTCTCTGATTTTTGGTATCTATGTTATTTTTAGAATATGTCTAAATACAAGTTGTCTACATGTAGTATGTATTTATATCATTTATGTAAAAAGAAAAAAAAAAATCTCACTAAATTCAATCTTGGAAATGAATTTTATCCGAGAGCAAATAAATATTTTGTGATAAAAAATTTCTTGGTGACTTATTATTATTATTATTAGGGACAAAAAATTTTAACACTGTAAATAACTTTTCTTTATCAGATATTTTAAATTGGAGATAAAATAAAACCTGTTGCTAAAAAATCTATTTTTGGCACCAAACAAGTGCTAATATTTGTGTGATGAAATGAGATCATTGGTAAATATCTATTTCTCGTTAAGGTTTTCATTGATATCTGATTCTTTGTAATAACTTATTCAATGAACTTTAGAGTACATCCTAAAAGCAAAACTCATTGCTAGCCATTTTGCAATGCGTTCCAAACTCGTATATATAATCATATTGAAAGTATTTCGTTCTTATTATTTGAATAAATATATCTGCTGAAATTCCAATATATGTAGAACGATGATCCGTATAAAAAGAAAAGAAAAAAATTGGCACTGATTTTTCACTAAAGTTTTTGAAGTATAATAACTATTTACTGTAAAATTCTTTTCTAGATTACTCTCTATTGGAAATCTTTGCTACATCGTATGAAAGCGCAAACATTATTATATATGAGAAATTTAGTTGATGGTCAACCTATATATAAAGCAGAAAACTTAGAATGTTTGGATGAAGTAGACACTTAATTTACTCCCCACTACAGATACATTTTCTTCATATTAATAGTTAGATTACGAATTAGTGGACATTCGCCTTGTATTGTATTATGTATCTGTAGTGTTGTTATTTTTAATCATACCCAAAAGCAGGAAAATATATGAAATCTGGATGTACCCGTATAAAGAGGGCGGCAATATTTTAGCAACCTAAAAAAAAATAAAAAGATTCCTAGTTAACCTTTTAAAGAAAAGGCAAGCTCCAATCAAGATTATTAATGGATCAAGGGCCCTAGTTCCCATGGTGATGAGCATTCCAATCCATAACAATCTACCACCTTATTTTAAAATCAATAGTTGAAATTAAATAAATTTTGTTGAAATTAAATTTATACAAGATTTATATATTTAATTTCAATCGTTAATTTAAAAATTAATAGTCAAGATGTATCGGGAAGTGGTTGCCTAACATACTACGCCAGTCACCCCTTTTTTACTATCATTAATTATGCAACGCAAATAGAATGTGTTCAGGGAACAGTTCACTTCTGTTTTCACAGAATTTTCTAAAATATTCTATTTCATTAATTGGTCATAAGGTATTTAATGCATTCTGATAGTGCAACTGCTTAAGTTTATTGTCACTCTCTCATCTTACTCAAAAATCCAGAATGTTAAGTTTCATAAACTGATTTTTGAAATCATAATTAAAGGTATTAATGCATAATGATATCAAATGCTATTTTTATGTGCATACCTTTTAGTCAAGTGATAAGTGGTGACGGTTTTGATAAAAACAAATGTCATTTACGAAGAACTAGAAAAAAAGGATTGATATGGAATGTTTTAGTCTTGAAATAAAGGCTTGCATTAAGCAATACCCATGTTTACTTTTATGAAAATTTTAATATATTCCCTCCATCCATAAATAATAGGTCTAGTTTGACCCACACATAAATTTAGGTAAATTCTAACAAAAACTTTTCAAACTTTGAAAAAACTGCAAAAACCTAAATCTATTGCTATTAATTCTTGTTCTAATTTTTCGGCTCATAATGACGGGTCATGACTGCAATACAAGAAATTTACTACTTCTCAATATGTATTTACTTCTCATAAATCTCCTTGTTATGGTTATATTCTCGATATTTCTATCAAAACTTACTACCCAATTTGAACATAAGAAAAAATTTCAGTTTATAACAAAATTTTGTAATCGTATAATATTTCGTAGTGAATTTTAAATATGCACTAGTAAATTAGGTACCCATACCAAAATTTATTTTTCTATTGTAAATTAGGTACCCATACCAAATTTTATTTTTCTATTGTAGTTCAGTCTTCAATTATGAAAGATTATAGTTATAATAAATTTAATTTTGTAATTTTTGAATATGCCAAGATAGAGAATGTGTAATGTTTTTGGGAATCCGAAAAAAGGTGCCACTATATTTCTACTATCCATGAATACTCAATTATTATTATTTTAAGAAAATTAATATGGTGATCCCTTCATTGTCACCTTAAACTTCTCTATTCTCGAGGGACTAGTCTAAGCATAGCTACTATATAAACCCCACCTCACTTGCACAAACAAATCACCATTCCGAAACAAACTTCTTATTTTGTCAACTTATACCATTTCTGCACCTCCTCCTAAATTAGGTTAGAATCTTTTTGTGTTCAAATGGTATTCGTTTGAATAAATGTTTTAATATTTTATGTCAAGGGACTTGAAATTAGGCAGTGGTAACTCGATCAATTAATATATACTCCTATGTATCTATCTATGCACGCTAATAAACACTTATGAATTACAACGTTATAATGCAAAATTTTAACACTGTATTACTATTTTTTAGGAGTTGTCTAAATGTTATATATCTTATCATTTCTTATTGGACATTCAGGGAAAGAAAAAAAAAAGGAAAGATGAGCAGGCCAGGGGATTGGAACTGTAGGTCATGCCAACACCTCAACTTCCAGCGACGAGACTCGTGCCAACGGTGTGGTGACTCGAGGAGGTCTTCGGGACAGGGAGTAGAGAGAGGTGACAACTACGGGATTGGCTTCGGAATGGGAGGAAGAGGAGGCGGCGGAGGAGGAGGCTCATCTTTCGGGTTTGGCTTCAGTAGCGGTGGTGGTAGTGGCATCGGGCCTGATGTTAGGCCTGGTGACTGGTACTGTGCTATTGGCAACTGTGGGGCCCACAACTTTGCCAATCGCTCTACCTGTTTCAAATGCGGGGCCTTCAAGTCATCAGAAGATTCCATTGAAAGGTTGGGTTTTGGGTCATTTGGGGGCGGGGGCAGTGGCAGTGGCAGTGGTGGTCGCTCTGGCTGGAAATCTGGTGATTGGATTTGCACTAGGTACATTTTAACTAAATTGGTATTAATCTCTTTAGTTGTTTTTGATAAGTAAAAAAATTGTTCATTTCTCCATTAATGTCTATCATCCTTGCAACACATTCCCCAAAGGCCCATTTGATGTAATTTCTAGGTATTATATGACACAAAAAAAATTAATATTTTAAATTTATATTGAACAGATCAGGGTGTAACGAGCACAACTTTGCCAGCAGGATGGAATGTTTTAGGTGCAATGCACCTAGAGACTCTTTTGGCAAGTCCACATATTGATCACACCCTCCAATTTTTGTCCTCCCTTAGGTGAGGATAAATCACTGTTCTTTGTATGCCTTTAATAATAAATAAAATAATATATATATGTAGTTTATCCTTCCAACTTTTTACTTTTTATTCTATTATTTTTATATGTGACCCTTTAACTTTATTTTTACTATTTAACACCCCACGACCCATATTGTCTAATGAATCTTTTTCAAGTCTCCGAAGTAAGCCAACAAGAGAAAGTGAAGACATTTTTTTATTGTTAAGGGATGGAAAAAGAAAACAATCTTTACTCTGCACAACACTTTTGTCATATAATTTCTGAAAATATACTTTAAACAAGCACTAAAAATTAAAGTAATGCAAAAGTTACCTAAAAAGGATATCCAAAATTTTTGTAAGAAAATAATCAACTGAAGTTAGTACAACAAAATCAAGAAAAAGAATGAAATCTTAAATTGAATAGCTGAAATTGGTAATCATAATTGTGTTTTACTTATTTTATATTTTCCTCTCAATCTTGGAGATCGAAAAAAAGTTTCATGATTATTGTGGAACACAAGGTCTTTTTTTTTTCTTTTTTCTTTTTTCTTTTTTGCATTTTAATTGACTACACCGACGATTTCCTAAATTGTTTTAAATTAAAAAAAAATAAAAAATCATTGAGGATTCTTTAAGAAATGGGTTAAGCTTTAGGAGTTTGTGTAGAGTATTAGTGAAATCATTGTTTATATGGTAAATTTTAGAACAAGTAACTTTGGAAGTACAAAACAGTAATTTGTACATAGCAAATGAGAATGTTAGCAATGGTCATCATTTGATCTTATTCCACTAATAGAAGATTGGCTGATCTAAATTTCAGGTACTACAATATGAAGGAGAAAATCAAAGGAAATCCCTTTTAATACTTTAGCTCAAGCTGATATTCTCTCCCCAAACCGCTTGTTTTTTGATTTTTTCTTTTTCGGTTCTATTTTATAATTGTTCTAGAAATATTTCATGAATATGTTGTTTTCAAAGTTCTTGTTCAAGTAGGCATAGTTAGATGCTTCATTTTGTGAGCTTTCGTAGCATTGATCTCCATGATTAAAACTTGGCAAGTTGGCTGCATGCGTACGCAAAAAGCATTGTTCTTCATTAAATTGATATAAACGTTGTACTTTCGTTTTGTTTTGAATCCAACATCAGTGTGTTATTTCCAAGAATTTCAACCATAATTATTGTTTTGAGTATGACAATGTCTTTCTATATGGGTTTTAAGTTCTCTACAATTTAATGATATGACTGTGAAAATAAAAATTACATGCATAATACAGTCATGAAGCTACTAATTTATTGTTTTAAATAATTTTCTTACTCAAGTATTTTAAAAAGACTCAATCAAAGGGAAAAAGATAGACAAGATTGTTTTAAAAATGGAAAAGTCGCTAAAAAAAAGTACTTATGAACATTAACTTCGGCAATCATTTTGTGTCCACCCAAGCATAAAAGAAAAAGCGTTAAGTTCTTTTTTCCTTTTGACTAGTCTTTTTCAGAAAATCTAGTGAATACCTAATCGAGAAGATCTCAAAAAATAATTTTGAACTATTAGCTGAATCAAAAAAATATACATAAAAGCATTGGATTCCCATGCTTTTCAAGTTAACCTCTTTTATGGGTTTCCCCTTTGACCTGCTTAACTAAATATATAGCCGGTTTATTTGGTTGTAACTTTTAAATAAATGAATCAGCTTATTGCTGATGAAAAAAAAAATTAGATGTATCCAGTTTAAAATTTTCAACTTATTTTGACAAAAATAATAAATAAGTTAAACCTTAAAGCAAAGCAGAAAAACATTGTCTAGTTAAACAAATGAAAATCATGGACCAATACATATATGATATGCTGTTATGATTTTTTTTATTCATGCTAGCAGAAGTTTGTGTGTTTTTGGCATGGATTTACACAATTTCTATATAATAAAAATATAGTAGAATAAAAAAAAACTAAGAAATTATTTTGGATATTTTTTATTTAAAATAAAAAGTCGAAAACTATCTATCAAATATATTACAAGACCAATATAAATAGCTAATGGTAAAATAAATCACAATTTATATTTTTACTATCATATTACACTTTTCACTGATTATAAAAAAAAGATAATTTTTATTTTACTCAAATTATATTATGTATATAGAAGATATCATTGCTTTCTTATAAGAAAGTCATTTATCTTAGATATATATTATAAAATAAAATTTATTTTAAATAAAATATGAATATTTAATTAGAATATACATAAATAAAATATTATATGTATTTGCATAAATTATATTGAGATAAAATAATCAATTAAGGTCATGTGGTGTGCCTCTTTTAATTGAGTTGGATTATAACAACACTTCTTGTTTTTATTTGATGATATGATAACAACTAATTTTAAAAAATTAATCACTGGAAGATAGAATGAGATTACTTCATACTTATTATCTTCAATAGTATTAATTTTCCTGATATTTGATACAATATATATAAATATATAACAACTAATTAGTTTATATTTTGATCAAGTAATCCTAGAACTAAGATTAGATTTATAGATTTTGTACTTGTGAAAGATCTTCAATTATTTGTGTAACTATATAAATCAATTGAGGCTCTCCCAATTATATAAGCATGAGTTTTTACATAAAACTAAGAGTTGAAATATATAATAGCTAATATGTCTAAGGTACTATATTATGGGTAAGATTATTAAATAAGTGCTGAATATAATTCGTGTTATTGTGATATATTTAATTCTATCTTTTACTAATTTAATAATTACTAACTTAGATCCCTAATGATATAGCAATATTATCTTTTAAAAATATGATCTATATTATTGTAATATATTTAAATATATCTTTGTTAAATTGATAATCATCAATTTAAATATCTAAATATATAATATTATCTCTTAATAAAAAAATATACAAATTAATATTAATTAAATTACAATTTTGCACATGATGACTTTTGCTATAAAGTTATAAAGTGAAGGACATTATTGGAATGAAAAGTATATAAAATATCTTGTATTGATACTTTTTAAATAGTAGTTAGATTTCGAAGACATCCTATTTGTTTCAAGAGTTACTGATATTCGATTCTTTTTTCAGCTTAAATCCTTAGGCTTCTCATATGACTGGGATCGAGAGATATCTACAACCGAACCGGAATATTACAGATGGACCCAGTGGATTTTCCTTCAGCTTTTGAAGAGAGGGTTGGCTTATCAGGTTGAATATCATCTAAGTTTCCACTTCCAGTTTTGTTTGCTTGCTGAGAACTAAATTTCATTTAGCTTTTAATCACTCTCTTTCTTTTCAGGCCGAAGTGCCTGTCAACTGGTGCCCAGCACTTGGGACTGTCTTGGCAAATGAAGAAGTGGTGGATGGTGTTAGTGAGCGTGGAGGTCACCCAGTAATAAGAAAGGTTGTCAACTGTTGCTGTTTTAAATGTTCAGAATTTGAAGACTGTCCAATTTTGTAATGTTTTTCCTTTTTATATTTGAGTGAACGGTTTTACAATTTTTACAGTATCATTGTTCATGACCAAGCAGCCAATGCGGCAGTGGATGCTCAAAATTACCGCATATGCTGACCGACTTCTTGACGACCTGGATGAACTTGATTGGCCTGAAAGCGTGAAGGAAATGCAAAGGAATTGGATAGGGAGGTCTGAAGGGGCTGAGGTGGCGTTTCATGTTCTTGACACAGATGGACATGATGCTGATGTAAAGATTACCATTTACACGACCAGGCCGGATACCATCTTCGGAGCGACGTATAGATTTTGGCTTTTGTTCTTTGCTCGCTGATTTTCCTATATCTGAGTCCATTCTGATCGGGTTGCTTTTTATTGTAGCTATTTGGTGCTGGCCCCTGAGCACTCTCTCTTGTCATCAATAGTATCTGAAGATCAAAGTAAATGCGTATGTGCATATCTTTCCTTGAAAGTTACTGTAACAAAGGTTCATTGAGGACGTGTAATATAGAGGATGACCGTTTCTTATGTTCCATTCACAGGTGGAAGAATACAAAGATCTGGCCTCAAGAAAAAGTGACCTTGAGAGGACTGAACTCCAAAAGGAAAAAACTGGAGTCTTTAGCGGTGCTTTTGCACGAAATCCAGTTAATGGTGAAGCAATTCCTATTTGGATTGCGGATTATGTGTTGGGCAGGTCTGTTTGAATGTTTCTTATTACTGTATCTGACTTTGAGCTTTATATTGATTTTGGTGCTTAATTTTGGTTTGCAATCTTCTGTATAATACAAAAGAAGTTGCTAAATCATTTAGCTAATTATTGGTCGAGCTTGATGCTTTGGAGAAAAGGGGGAAAATGACTATAACATGCTGAATACCTTCTTTTGCAGCTATGGTACGGGAGCAATAATGGCTGTTCCTGCACATGACATGCGTGACCATGAGTTTGCTTTGAAGTATGATATTAGTATACGTTATGTTGTAATGCCAGAAGGAGAAAATTCAGGCGATTCTGAGAGGCCATTCTCAGGTTATGGTACCAGCGTAAATTCATCGTGTCCAAAATTGGGGCTGGAAATTAATGGCTTTCCAAGCAAAGAGGCTGCGTCCAAGGTCATTGAGTGGTTGGGTAAAACTGGAAATGGAAACAACAAGGTGATTTTGATGTTATCCCTCTCTCATTCGGCCTATTTGTGATTGTTTGCTAAATTGGATATTTTGTGTCTTATTTCAGGTGAATTACAAATTGAGGGACTGGCTTTTTGCTCGTCAGCGCTACTGGGGAGAGCCTATCCCAGTTGTTTTCTTGAAGGGCAGTGGGGAGGAGGGTGTTCCTCTTCCTGAAAATGAGCTGCCCCTCGTCCTTCCCGAGTTGGAAGATTTCACCCCCACTGGGACTGGGGAACCTCCACTTTCTAAAGCAATTTCTTGGGTGGGTGCCTATGTCTCTTCTCTTATCTTCTTGTTATTTTTTCTTAACTCGGTCTTCATCAGTGATACCGTATTTAACTTTATCTCAAAGACTACTTAATTGATTCCTTTCTTTCTTGAATTCCAGAATTCATGTTCTTGTTTTCCTTTCTACAGTGTTCTCAGTGCATATCTGATTTTCAGGTTGACACGATTGATCCTTTATCTGGAAAGCCTGCTAAACGTGAAACTAATACCATGCCGCAGTGGGCTGGTTCGTGCTGGTAACAGCTGCCAACACTTCAAATTTCTACCCCATTTGACATTATGTGAACTAGTAGTGGTTCTAATTATGTCTGTTTTTCAAAAGTTAACTTGACATTTTGTCATATGTAATTTTGTGCTAATGGCTTCTACTTTCCTTCAGGTATTATTTGAGATTCATGGACCCAAAAAATTCTCAAGCATTGGTTGATAAGACTAAAGAAATGTAAGACCAATGCTTGCCAATATATTTAATTATCTTATCTGTATGTCTACTGTTTTACATGTTCATCATACTGTTGTGGAAGATGTGATTTAATATTTGGTTCAGCCATCTTCTTGTTCAGGTATTGGGGCCCAGTTGATGTATACGTTGGTGGCGCTGAACACGCTGTACTTCACTTACTTTATTCCAGGTTCTGGCACAAGGTTGATCCTCCATTTTTTTTCTTTTATCCTCTTTAGTAAGGAGCAGTGTGTATTTCGGAAAGATGACATACGATTGCTGTCAGCTTTATAAACCTTATGCTGCTTGTAAGTTTGTAACGTTTGAATGTTGTTTCTGCAGAAATAGTTTCTCTAACATACTTTAATTTTATGCACACCCCGACTTCTAGAAACTCTTTAAAATATAGCTCGATAATCATCACCTAAGATTCAGTTTCGAGTCAACTATAAGAAAGGGTGGATTAGAAACTAAAGGATTGTGCTTTTTTGTAGTGGCTTTTGGGGATTGAATTGAGCAGCTATTGTATATGTCGTATAAAGTTGTATTCTGCATACTTTTGACTCGAACTCCGCTGCAGGTTCTTTACGACATTGGTGCAGTATCAACCAAAGAGCCCTTTAAATGTGTCATAAACCAAGGAATTATTCTCGGGGAAGTAAGCAAAAGTTGCTTGGTGAAATGTGATGTTGCATTATTTCTAGTTCTTAATGTTTCGTGTGGCAGGTTCAATACATGGCATGCAAAGATTCAGATGGAAATATTGTCTCTGCCGACTCTGTCGACGTAATTGGAGAGCAAAATCAAGAAGTTATACCTGACGAAAGAGTAGGAAATAAAATTTTTTCTCTCCTATCTAATCGACATGCGTTGAATCTAGTACAGACTACTGCGCACAAGGCATTCAATCTTTGGTTTTCCTTATCATATTTCCGTTTAACGTAGGTGATGAAATCTGGAGATTCTTTTGTACTAAAAGACAATCCCAATATTCGGTTGATTGCTCGGGCTCATAAAATGAGTAAGAGCAGGGGAAATGTTGTGAATCCTGATGATGTCGTTCTTGAGTATGGTGCAGACTCTCTTCGCTTATTTGAGATGTTCATGGGTCCATTCAGGTACCTTGCTTATAATTTATTTTTCTTTATGATTAATAGCATGTCTACGGACTTATGTTGCTTAGTTTGTCATATCTATTTGGATGACATTTCTGTTTCTTGTGGGTGGTTTCAGAGACTCAAAAGCTTGGAACACTGGTGGTATCGAAGGTGTTCATCGATTTTTGGCTAGAGTTTGGAGATTGGTTGTTGGTTCGCCTATGCCTGATGGTACATTTAGAGATGAAACGGTAGCAGTTGAGGTTAAGCCTTCTGAAGGGCAGCTTCGTGCTCTCCATAAATGCATTGATAAGGTAATATATATCGGTTGTATGCTACTAGCTCTACTTCTAATGTCCCCCCCTTACAATTGAGCTAACATTTAGATTCTGTATGTTTAAACTTCGCTGTGTTACATTTTGGACATATCAGGTTGTCATTTGAGATTTTCTAGAAAAAAGGAAGACGAGAAGTGCGAGGAAATTAGTTGGACTTTGTCCCTTCTGATTTCGTGTTTGTTGCACTTTGGACATGTGTTCTATCATAAAGCATAGCAAATTCTTTGGTTTAACTTGTAGGTCACAGAAGAGGTAGAAGGTACACGATTCAACACTGGTATATCTGCAATGATGGAGTTCGTAAATGCAGCATACAAGGTCTCCCTATACTTTTTGCTTCAGCGCCATTTGCCTTGACATGGCAACTACCTTTTTTCTTCATTTTGACAAAATAATATTTAACCATATTTTCTTTTTCCCGGTTTTTCCAGTGGGATCAACTTCCAAGGCTTGCAATTGAACCATTTGTCCTGCTGCTTTCACTGTATGCTCCCCACATGGCCGAGGAGCTATGGTTTCGATTAGGGCACTCACACTCGTTGGCATACGAGCCTCTTCCGAAGGTACATTACCCATGCACATGCTGTGAAATGACAAACATGTAAACATTTTCATGAAGGTGTATATAGGCTTGGATGAAATTTATGGAAAATCCAAATATTCATCTTTATCTTTGGAACCTTGTATTGGATAAGTAGTTTTTCTAACCTTTAGTTGTACTTGCAGGCTGATCCTTATTATTTGAAAGAAACCACTGTAGTCTTACCAGTTCAGATCAATGGGAAAACAAGGGGTACCATACAGGTTGAAGAGTCATGTATAGAAGAGGATGCATTTAAGCTGGCTTCAATTGACCCGAAACTCTACAAGTACTTAGATGATAGAGCCGTGAGAAAAAAAATTTACGTACCCGGTAAAATTTTGAATGTAATATTGGAACCCTAAAACACCAAGGTGGCCCCAAAATAGAGGCCATGAGCTGTATAATTGTATGAGCAAGTTGAAAATTCACAATAAACCATTCAATTTGACAACTGCCCCATGGAGCTCCCATGTGATGAACGAATGGAGCCTCTTTTTGGTACGTATAGCTATATAAAAATCAGGCCCTGTGAGAACTACTAATTATGGTGTTTTAGCCCACAAGAACTACTAATTATGGTGTTTTATTCCACAAACAATGTGTGCTAAGCAAGTGGTTAAAGATACAAGATTTGGTTAAACGAACCAAACATGGACTTGTCAACAAATCAGGGCTTAATTGCTAAAACTATGCTATTTGTGCTTCTTCTTTAGTCTCACCTTGTTCCATTTTTGCTCGTATGCATCGAAATGGAAGCAGAGGTTGCTTAAGAAGCCCGCTAGCCCTCTATCTATGGTTTGAATCTAATTTTGTTAATGATGAACTGATTTTTGATGTGTTGACAGAATCTGAAATGTTCAATGGTTGGTCCCATTGAAACCATAATTGCCTAGCAAGTGTCCGTGCGCTGAAAAAGTCTAGGATGACGATGGTATTGGATCATTGAAACCATAATTGCCTAGCAAGTGTTCGAGCGCTGAAAAAATCTAGGATAACGATGCTTTTGGATTTTTCAATGGTGTTATGTACATGGTTCCTTTAAATTTGTTATATAAATTGAATAATGTGATTACCTAAATTTGATTGCGTTGTTTTTAAAGTTTCAACCAAGTTTCCTTCCTTTCTTTACAAAAGATAAACAAAAATTTCCCTCACCACTTTATCACCTTAAAATGTAAATCATAAAGCCTTTGCCTCATAAAAATGGCAACTTTAACACAATCGACAACCACAACAGGTAGTACTCAAGTGGTAAGAGCAATGTGGTGATACTTTCTCCTGGGCCAATAATCAAGGATTCGACTTTGCTTAACATGTCTCTTGGCACAAAAATGTTATGTCCATGGTTGTCTCTGCGACTTTGTAGTTTGATGCTATGTGGTGACAAACCCTTTATTGTACCGATCAATCTGGATATTATCTATCGCAAGGTCCAGAGAAGTCCCTACATCGGTCACCCCTCCCCCCGTTTGCTTTAATAAAATAAAGGAGCACTTTACGACATTAATCTCTTCGTTTGGGGTGTTAAGTGCAAACATCTTACATGCAAGGTATTGTAATTTCATTTTAGCCGAATGCTCTTATACTCCTAAGGTCCAAAAAACTAACTCGAGTTTGGCCCTTGCATTGGCACACGAACTGTATCCTAAATTGATTATAAACTCATCCGTTCGAGCTGTGAGCTCGATCACCTCATATAGTTGACACCGAACCCCCATCTAATTGACAATATTTTCTTAGTTTAGGGTGTTATTAAAGTGCACACATGTGACATATAAGGGTTAATAATGAAATTTCCAATTAGACCCCTGCCAATAATTATTCCGTATTCCCACCGCCATCGCTCCCATCAAAATTCGCGTCTTTGACACTTCAATTTCATTCCTTTCTGGAAGCTTTTTAATTACTCATTCACACCCGAAAAGCTTCTCCCACCCATTTCTCTCTCTAGACTCTTAACTCGTATAAATTCTCCATTCAAATATCCTAATGCTATAAGATCCGTCTACTAAGTTACCAGATCACATATACACATATATATATATGTGTATATATATAAATGAAGCCAGGGATTCATTTAGAGATGCATATGTACACATATACGTTATATATATTACGAAGAAGGCTACCTTCCGTTTATTTTTCTAAAATCTAAACCATATTATATATCATTCACTAAAATTTCATAATATTCGGATTCACTTAGATCACCAAATGGAGCAGAAGCCGGAGCAGTTATATTTTGGTTACTCGGATATTGACCTCTCTTTCGTGTAGAGATACATATATATACATATATCTATATCTATATATATATATGTATCATTGTACTTCCGTAATCAATTCTATTATAGCTCCGCCGTTTCTTAACCATTTACAATGGATTTGCCACTGTCATCACAGCACCATCACACTCACTGCAGATAAGCTATTGTTATCACTGATACGCTAACAATCAACGGCGAAATCTA
>MKEJ01009817.1:0-13794 GCA_001753735.1 Embelia ribes
AAAATTAATATATAACAAACGACTCCTAGAAAAAGGGTCAACCATACCTAGATGGATCCCAAAAATCTAGCAATTTAAGTGTTCTCCTATCATGGCTTCTCTCATCACAGGCTTGTACCTTACCTTCTCTACAAAGTAGATGCTCTCCCCCCAACCTATTAGTAGGCATATATTTATTTTCACTCATGCTCTTTCTCTTTCGCTTATATTCTCCACTAACTAGCCACCTTTTTAAGCTACTATCATTAACATTTTTACTACTCCAAATAATAGGCACTTTAACTTAGCCTTCTCATAAGTTTTTCATCCACTTTTTATATCAACTTATCTACGAAATTCATATTATTATTCTTTAGATTATCCGGACTAATATCTAGCTTATTTAGTATCTCTATAGAAATCTGATCAGAACAAGACACGTAAGATTTTTCCAAACGAGATTCAGTACCGTTATTTAGAGTGAGAAAACTAAAAGAATAATCCACTTGTTCATATAGGGGGAAATTAATAATAAGGCCCGTAGAATGTATAGGGGTGGTTGGGTCAAAAAAGGATTCTATCAATAATTCCTCTAGCCTTCTCTTTTTAACCAACTTAGCTACCTCGCCTATTTTACTAGTCATCTCATCTACCTTACCAATAAGTTTATTTATCTCTCTAGTAATTCGATCAAACCGAGCTTCATCATAACTATAGTTAAATGACTCATAAGAACTTGTGTAAATTGTTTCATCAATAAAATTATCTTGCCAATTTAAATATTTTGTAATAAAATAAAATGAACAACCATACAAGTCATGCTCATGCATTCCATAATTAACATAATAAATATCCTGATATACAATGTTAGTGTCGAAAAAATAGTAAAACACGAGATCTAGGAATTCATCAGTCGACGTGCAATTACGCACATGACCTACTATTTTTTGAAAATATGAACAATCATCTAACTGATGCCCTACAGTTTGGCATATCACACAAGATCGGTACAATAAAATAGTACGATCAATCAAATATATGAAGACAATATCCAAGCATTGGTCAATAGATTCACAATTGCGCAAGCTATTTACTATGCCCATAAAGTATTTTTCACATTCCCAAATATCGTATTTTTCTTGGCATAAAGTGCAACTACTCATATTCGAGAGCGAAAATTTATTATGAGATCAAGAGCAACCCATTTCAAAAATTTTTTATATTTATTTTTAAAATTTTCTCTTAACTTGAATAGAAACTGAAAAACAATTAAATTCTTAACATTTCATTTGAGGAGTCCCTGGCAACAACAAACTTGATCGCTCCTAAAATGTACGGATATAATACCTATCAAGTACATTAGGGACGGAATAGTTTTACTTGTAAATTACCGAATTTATCGATGAAACCTAAGATTTAATCCTTTTTAAAAAGTTTCAATTTAATAATTTAATTATTTAAATTACTCCTAAGCCTAAAACACTTAGATGGATTTTCTGAGAATTTGTAATTTAATTAAAAACAACTAAGTAAATACATAATTAATTAATTAATTAACTAACTTGCCCAATCGGGAAGTCCAGTGGTTTAAACCTCTACTTCTAGGTTCTTTGGATTAGAGAACATCTACTACAATGTGATTATTAAGTGAGAATCTTAGACTTGTTAGGCTTTGCCTACTAATGGTCCCCAAAAAGTTGGTCTAAACTACTTTCATTCCCTTATGGCAAAATTAATTTAGCCTAACATATTAAAAAAAACATAACAATAAATCGCTATATAAGACCAGAATATAACGAGTTTTATATACTAAATCGCTATATAAATGACTTAAAAGCTCAATTATATACACTTAAGACCCTGTACCTTGATATCCACCCCAAGAAGGTCTTGCACTTTAATAAAAAAAAGATGATGGTGTAGTATAAGGTAACCTAAGGGCTGTTACCAAAGGAAAAAAAGAGATGGTCCCCGAGAACTACTGGGATTCGAAAAGCTTTCGGGACACCACAACTAAATGTGTCCCCTACCACCACACCTACGACAAACAATCATAAGATAAGAAGTCGGAACGTACCCCTCTACGCTGCAAAGATGACATATAATATGACGAAAACAATCATATTCCAGGTCGCCCTGCTAACCATAGTTATAGCACCCTGAATTTTGAGCAACGAAATCGGACGAAAAAGATCGAGCCGATTGAAAGGGACCACGAGATGTAGATGAAAAGGTCTCTCTGACCTCTTTCGATCACTACCACCACTAGCATTCCAGCCCCCACTACCACCGCTATGTCCACCGTGATTCCTCAAACTACCGCCCACAACATACTCCAAATGGGAACCCGAAACTTGTTCCGAAGGCCTAGGAGTGCAAGAATATGTAATATGTTGCTTAGCAGGTAGGCTAGCTTCAACTTCCATAATTGTATTCACACAACGCGTATACATATCATGAAGACGCACAACAACAGGAATTTGGATTGAAGGATGTAGTCCACCTACAAATCGACATAAAAATCGAGGAAACACAAAAAAGAAAAAGAATCGATGAGACTTACATCAAAAATTGATATAAAATTTTATAATCCCCAAATATGTTTAACAATACATGTTTATTTCAGTCCATTCCCAGTTGGATCGATCCAACAACTCTTGGATCGATCTAACTTAAGTTTTGGATCTATCGAACTTATAGGTATCCTAGGTAAACCTGTGACATCAATTTTGGTGAAAAATATCCAAAATGGCTTATATTCTATCCTAGACATATGTATAAGCATTCTACACTTTACGGAATTTTGTTTGGAGGTGTAAAATATCCCGTACATTTCTCAACACATTTTCCGACACACTCACCATATACTCGAATTCTTTTAAAATTAATTTCTATAACACAACTTCACACAACAATTACGACACCGAGTCCATGACATATAATAAATAATATATTATAACTCATAAAATAGTATTATTTATTTAAGTGAAAATTTTATACAAATTTTCGAGCGTTACTTCTTTCTTATGTTAGGAAATTTCGTCCCCAAAATTAGCATACATAACAAAAACATGTTAATGCACTGGAATTAGCAAATAACTCCGGATATTTAGCTCGCATCTTCTCTTCACACTTCCAAGTCACCTCTTTAGTTGTATGACTTTTCCACAACACTTTAAACAAATGAATCAATCATCTTCAAAGAACTTGTTCTTTCGTATTCAAGATGCACACTGGTCAAACCTCATAAGAAACGTCTTCCTCAACATAAAGATCATTGAAATCTATCACTTGAGAAGGATCCTACAAATATTTATGAAGCATGAAAACATGAAAGATGGGATGAACATTAGAAAATTGAGGCAACAAGTCAAGACGATAGGCTACCTCTCCAACCTCCTTGAGAATTAGAAATGGACTGACAAATCTCAGAGAAAGCTTCGCTTTCTTACCAAATCTCATAATGTCCTTCTTCAGATAAACTTTCAAGAAAATATGTTCCCCTTACTTGGAAAGCCAAAGGCCGCCGACATTATTCCGCATAATTTTTATGTCAACTACAAGCTATTTCCAAATGTTGCTGATCAATTGTACATTCTGAGTCGTCTCTCGATCTAAATCAAGTCCCAACAACGCATTATCACCAATTTTGGTCCCACATATCGGAGATCTACAAAGACTTTGATAAAAAGCTTTAAATGGAGCCATCTCAATACTTATGTGATAACTATTATTGCAAGCAAACTCTATCGAACTCACATGGTCTTCCCAATTAGCCCAAAAATCAAGAACACAAGCATGAAGCATATCCTTTAAAGTCCGAATGGTCAGCTCGGATTGACCATCGGTTTGAAGATGAAATGGTATACTCAGATAAAGTTTTGTACCCAAGGCCTCTTTACGACCCGACCAATATTGAGAAATGAAATGAAAGTCCAGATCATAAATGATAGAGATGGGTACTCCGTGTAAACAAACAATCTCATCGATATACTTTCAAAAAAGTTTCTCAAATGAGTTAGTAGTACGACTAGGAAGAAAATGAGCAAATTTGGTCATTCGATCAATGATAACCCAAATCATGTCACTACCCCTTTTTTACTTAGGCAAGCCAACAACAAAATCCATCATAATCTGTTCCCACTTCCACTCGGTAGCGGGCAATGGGGCGAAATAATCTACTCAGACATTTATATTTGGCCTTTACTTGTTGGAAAGTAAGGCACCGAGACAAGAATTCCGTTGTATCCTTTTTTATTACCGACCACCAAAATTATCAAGAGATATCATGAAATATCTTAGTACTACCTCGATGCACCGCAAGACAAGAATGATGAGATTCTTGTATAAAATCCTCTCGAACAGATAAAGGTACAAATAGGCGATCTAAAATCACAATCCACCATCCTCCATTATAGTCCATCTATCAAGGTCATGATCACTCAAAATACGAATCCAATATGCCTCAGATTCTTCATCTTTAGGCTGAGCATCAATCATACTAGAGATCAAAGTCGGTTAAGCTATAATTGTAAACAATGTAACTTAACCCTCCACTTTTACAAAGTCCAATCCAAACTCAGTATGCATTCAAGCATCTCCCACACATTAACGATAAGATATGTAAGATAGCAATGAGTCTTATGGCTCAAGGTACCCGCTACCACATTTACCTTCCCGGAATGACACTCGATATCAAAATCTTATTGTTCCAAGTACTCTATTCAATGCCTTTATCGTATATTCAAGTCCCGCTGAGAAATGAGATACTAGAGAGACGTGCGATCCGAAAATACCTCAAACTTCTAGCCATACAAATAATGTGGCCAACACTTCAATGCAAACAAAACTCACACTCGGAGAACTTAGCATAAAGTCAATATTCTCAGAGTGTTGAAAGTACAATATAAAGATATTCACAATGAGCCTCATTCGAAGGCGAATAGATGAGGATATCATCCATGAAGACAACCACTAATAGATCAAGATAAGGTTGGAAATATGATTCATCAAGTCCAGAAATGTCATGGGTGCATTCTTAAGACCGAAAAGTATAACAAGAAACTCATAAATACCATAATGAGTACAAAAAGTTATTTTAGAAACATTCTCCACCTAAAGCCGCAGCTGATGATAATCGAAATGAAAATCAATCTTTGAAAAAAATATCGAGGCACCCTAAGGAGAATGAATCCTTTCATCTTTAGATCCTCCAATTATTCCTTCAACTACGCCAAATCCATCAGCACCAAATGATAAGAGGCAATTGAAATCAGTTGAGTCTCTAGTACAAGGTCAATATTAAACTCCATTTCCTATTTGGAAGGAAGTGCACTAAGATCATCTAGAAAAATATCAGAAAATTGACAAACGATAGGAGGAAACTCTATATTCGAAAGTACCCTCTTAGAAAGAGAAAGACTCACTAACATACATGAAAAGCTAGTCCTAGCACTCCGCAAATAGGGAAGAGTATCATTACATTCCCCTTAATAACAAACACTAACACCTAAGGAAGCCTTCATCGTAACCCGTCACCACTCACAATCAATAGTAGCATGGAAATGTGACATCCAATCTATGCCATTAATAAGGTTGAAACCCAACATATCAAATACAACAAAGTCATGCACTAAGATATGATCTATGTAGTAAGCTTGCAACCATGACACACGCCATTAAGATAAATAGTATCCCCTATTGGGGTACTAACAAAAATAGGCACATCCAAACAATTGATATGTAAATCCAATATTTTAATGAATCGAGATATAATGAATGAATGTAATGTACCAATATCAAATAAATCATGTGCCCAAGTAGAATGAAATGATAATATACCTCAAACAATAGAAGGTTTGGCTACATCAGTAGCCTGAGGAAGAATAAAAGTACGAGCACGTGGAAACTGGCTCTGCTGAGATGAACCACGAGTAACACCACCCTGATAACCACCACGAGATATCCCCGTACCGTGATGAGTAGAAGAACATGGTAAAATATAAGGTTGTGTAAGAGCTACCAATGAAGAAGAAGACTACGTAAGATTACGAGAACTACTAGAGAAAGAGAAGCCCTCAGGACGTCTCGACTACATGTGACCTTTATTTTCACAATAGTGACAAAAGATCCTAGGGACAAGAAGCCTGAATACATCCCGCAACACCATAAAGATGACATGATACAGGACAAGTACAATCACGATATATGTGGCCTTGTTGGCTACAATTGTAGCATCCTCTACCCCACATAGTAGAAACCTGAAGAAGAAGATCGAGTAAGATGAGACCGCCCATGAGAAGAAGAAGTAAAGGTATCTTGTGATTTCTTTCTATCACCACTTCCACTACTACTAGAACCACCACCACGACTGCTATGACCATCACGATTTCCTGAGCCCAATCAAGAATCATTAACCGAATGACAACCCGAAGATTGGCCCGAAGACCTAAGAAGATGAGAGCATCAATACGTTGCTTACTTAGTAAGCTAGATTCGACTTTCATTATCATCCTAACACAATGCTTGTAAGTCTTGTGAAGACTTCAAAATCGAAGGATGCAAACCACTATCAAACTTATGATATCGAAGTTTCTCTGCAGAATCTAACTCCGATGCATAACGAGAAAGATTGGTAAACTTGAGTTGATATTCTTGAATGCTCATGTTCCATTCAATAAGATTAACGAAATCTTCTCACTTTCTTTCATAATGCATCTCAGGAAAGAGCTCCTCCAAGAAAAGCTTGCAAAAAGTGTTCCAAGTAAAATTATCAAGGCTGTAAAACTCCTTTTCACTCTTTTACCACTCCACCACATCACCTCGAAGATAAAAAGGTGTTGTATCCATCCTAAGATCATCATCTACCATTTTAAGTGATTTAAATATTCACTTCACATCCACCAACCATTGCTCAGCCACGATAGGTTTGGAATCTCCTTTGAAGATAAGGCGATCCATTCTACAAAAGTATTTTTTAGCTGCCGAGGCTCGAGTCTAATTACTTTTCCTCGAATACCTCGTCATCTGATTAAATATTGCTTCTATTACTTAGTACATATTGGAAGACTTTGGAGGTTGAACCCTAATATGTCCAACTCCCAGTTATGAAACAAAATTTACATAAGTAAATCCGTCCACTTCCGATTGAGGATGGGTACCTAGCGGAGGTCAAGGTTGGGGTTCGAGAGCCTCTTTCTCAAATTCCTCTATATTCTCCTCATCGGTAGTCTTCTTAAGAAGAAGGAGAATTTTCTCCTCGATGTCAGCTATCGAACGCATGCGAGTGTGCTCCGATTGAGTCACTCTGGCATTGCGACCTCTAGTTCTACCACTTCGAATACTTGCTCCTCCACAATTAGGAGCTATACTACCTCAATGCCGACTGCCACCTCGAGCACCTCTATTACACGCCATTCTAATTATATAACACAAGTTTAAAAATAACAAAAGTTAAATATATAAGACCACACAAATATGTATCTTAAATCTCGAAATCTCCTATTATAGTAAATTGAGAACTATCACACATTAATTATATACAGCACTACAAAGTACACAATACGAGAAGCAAACATGGCTCGCTAACCCACTCACAACTCAATCATAGACCTTACCAAAAGTCACCTAGGTTTACATAACTCGATTAGATCAGATACCAATGTGTTACGTCCCAAATTTGCAATCAAACTAGGGGGCACGAGAAAAGAAAGAAAAGTAGAAATGAAAATAGAAAATAGAAAGTAAAGAAGAAAAGAAAGAAAAGAAATAGAAATGAAATGCCACAATATGTCACTCGAACTGCAACATACTAACCAACTTCGCATTTAGATATTTAACACAACTATAATAATCCAATATTTACATGTATATACGACAACGTAAACTTCCAAGTTTACTTTCACAAATCAAGTGAAAATTTTGTCCAAAAAGATAATAAACATATACATATGACCAAAGCTTCGTATACAAAATTCATGTTTAAGTTGAGGGCATTACAACTTCATACTACAAAATATAACCCGCAAAAATATCCAAGCTAATCAAGCACGCCCCCAACCCACCTCGGTACGTATCAATAAGAAAAGCAAGAAATACATACAAAGAATACAGGTTAGAGTATCAATGATAAATAGGAGACTATAAGGTACTCAATATGTATGCACATGTAAATGAATGTAATTCAACAACTAATAATGAATTGAAAATAATACATGTTTCAATATGAGAACTAAGTAAACAAGTTTACAAATACTACAAATAAACTATGAATGCAACGAATATCCACGAACTACGAATCTCGACAACGAACACAAATACGAACCCCGACTATGACTCAAGGTGAAAATTGGGACTAGTATCTCTACGAAATTTTTTTGAAAAGTTGATAATTACTTTCCATAATTATCCTTGGGGGCGCCACAAATGCCCTTCTTATAATCGACACAGCTCCAGGTATGACGTAAATCATATGCTCGACTCTTATGTGTATTAACACATGAACTGTTGAGATGCGCCTTGCGCAAGTTTCCTGGCTCTCATGGTAAGACTATTGGCCTCCTCCTTAATTACACGAATCCATGAAATTTGTAAAATTCGATACGTTATCCCTAAAAAAAAGACACAAATCTGAACCACAACATTATGCTTTTTAAACCACGATAAACATGCTTTAATCATGAATAACATACCTTTTAAATTACGAGATTTATTCCTCGATACTATGAGTTTATATGCCATGAAATTTCAATGATAGTTGCCACGCCTTGCATCCTAGAGACCTAGGGATGAGAACTGTTTTCCCTTTTTAAATAAAAGGCAAAGAAAATTATAGTTTTTAAAGAAAAGAAAAGGAAAGGAAAGGAAAATATCGTTATACATTGCCAAATCTCATGCTATAAATTTACATTATATAATTGATATGCATATAGCCAACCGACAGTTTAAATCAAAACAAAAGTAAAATGTACGTCAACAACAACAAAACAAGCCACATACTTGATAACAATATGTATATTACGCTTTGGTTCTAACCCGAATAACAAGGTACATCACTAAACTACAACAAAATGTAATATATCAACGCTACAATACTAGGCCTGAAATATGTACAACACATCTATACTAGCCTCGAAATAAATACAATAGGAAAGAATGAGACTACAATGCAAAATAAAGTTATAAGTCTCTAGCTTCAAAAATATATATAGAAGGCATCTGAGCACCTCAGGTATGCCTATTGCCCACCTCCGCTCCTAAAACACAATATGAGCAAAAATATGCAAAAGAAATGTACGAGTTAGCCTACTAAATGACACGATAAGAGTAATACTATGCAATGCCTTAAAAGTATAAATATGAATTTACAATATAGACATGAATGCAATGTGATGCCACGCCAATATACGCACACTATTACGACAACGCCCCACTAACACGCCCCGCTAGAACACAAAGAATAAAGTGGGACTAGTATCTCTTGCATTTTATAAATAAGGACTACTTCATATACCCTCACTATGATCAGCTTCCCACATGGCAACACAACCCCAGCCTTTATTGACCTGCCTCCCGCATGGTAACACAATTAATGGCATTTTTGTGCAAGTTTTTCGACTTTCACGGTAAGGCGCCGAGCCTTCTCTTTAGTTTTTTTTCTTCACAAAAAGTCGATACCTGCCCCGAAAAGAAAGATAAAAGGACTCAAACTTATTAGTGCAATTCACACGTTTATTCTTTAAAACTCCGCTTTAAACTTTCCCATTTAAATCAATCCCATATTTAAAACGACCTCGCTTTTGCCCGCATTCTTGCAAAAAGGTATCTCCTTTATTTTCTTATATTTTCAATACATTTAAACCCGCATAATTACTTTTTCAAAGCCAACGCATTTATCAACTCCAAAGCTTTAAAATATTAATTGCAAAGCCCCCATTTAAAATTATTTCAAAGCCCGCTTTTTAAAATCATTTCAACTTTGCATAATGTCAAAATACACGTTTTTTAATGCCAGGATGAATATGTTATGCCAATGACTAAGTGAATGATATATACATCGATATAATTCCTCATCTACGTCTACACATGAATATATGCTACATATATCAATAAATTTGTTATATTATGCATACGCATACTTACACATTTAGCAAATAAAGAATTAAACAAAGAAAGTAGCATATAAGTCATGAAATAAACATGAACCCTAACCGAGATACACAAGTTAAAGTACACACACAAACTTACACTTACATTATTATTCTATAGACTACTCGTAACTCACACCTACTAGAAGTCACCTAAGAGGCCGTACAAGAAAACTCCCAAACAAGCCTCTACTTCGCCCCATAATTTAATCTAATAGATGAATGCAAATCAATACGCACCTATAGAAGAAAATGATCTACTCATCACGAGGAAAAAAAAAATCAGAATGGTTTTGATGTACAAAAAAGCCATGAACCAATGAATGGTAAATGAAATTAGACGAGAAGCAAGACTTAACTCAAAAGAATACCCTCATTCTAAGGATCAAAAATATGAAAAATATCTCACGTCCGAGCTTGGGAACTAGATGAAATCAAGATGAGAAGTTGGAACTCTAAAAGTCATCCACACTTTCTTTCTTCTCTGTTTTTTGTGGTCAGAGAGGAAAAATGCTTTTTGACCAAATGTTAAGGGTCAAAAGTAGTTGAACTCACTCACTTTCTCGGTTTTGTCCTTCGGTCTATGCGACCGTCTGACAGACTGACGGACAGACCATCGAATGCCCCCGTTTGGCTCAACTCAACTCCCTAGACAAAATCTTTAAAGGTTTGACCCTCTGTCCGATCATCAGATAAACCTTCAGATACTCAAAAATCTGTAATTTCAACACATATCACTAAGACATTAACACTAATGCCTCTCTACGCAAACCCAAGCTACGCCTTGATACAAACCCCACACTATGACTACTTCACACTACCCACTACATTGTGTCCACGACATACAATACGTGCTATAAATAATATTATGATGCATTTCAATAATATTATTAAAGCAAAAAATTCATTTGAATTTTCGGGACGTTACAATAGTAGATATGCCATGAAAATAACTATGCTACAAGAATAAATATACAACAAATTATCAACAAAAATATATTAGCATATGAGAAAACAACACAATATGTATGAAAACCAAAACACAAAAATCATAACATGTCTAACACGTCGGTATAAACACACAAACTTGAGTTTATATTGTTATTCATACTCTACCCATACTTCATGAGCACATGAAAGTGCTATCCAAATATCACACCAACGATTTTGGGAAAAACTCACTTTGTTATCTTCTTCAATCAAGCTACCTATGCACCTTAACTCAATACAAATCTATACACAAAAAACATCTACGATACGAAAGGAAAATATTTCCTAAACTTATTTTATCGGATCTAAATGACCCAAAAATTGAAAAATAGATACGAGAAAAAGAATCGATGAGACTTACATCAACACGAAGCCCTTGCCATGGTAATTCAGAAAATATAATTCTCGAGCTCGGTTGACTAGCGAAAGTACATAAATAATATCAAAATCCAAAGAAAATATATAACACCCACTTTGATCCACAATACGATCTATTTACGATTCTCGTATTAGGATGAACCCATACACAAAAAATCATCTACGAGACGTAAGGAATAGGTTTCATCAATTTATTTTAACGAACCTAATCGATACGAAAAACAAGAAAACATAAACGAGAAATGAATTAATAAAATTTACATCAATACGTAGGCCTCGAGATGATAGTTTCGAATATATAATTTCCGAGCTTGTATAATCAACGAAGTAAGATGGATCATAATAAAAACAATTAAATCATAAAACACCCACTCTCACTCTTTCTCTCTCTAAACCAGTCAAAAGAAGAAGTAAAAAGGTATTTTGACTCTCAATTGATGTGATAAGGGTCAAAAAGTAGTGGAGTCAAAAGTCTATCTTATCTGACAAGTTTGATTAGGTTATCCTACTGCTTGTCCATCGTCGAGCACCCATGAGACATAGTTTTGGTAAAAAACATCCCTGACCAAAGGTCTGATTACTTGCCTGGCAGAGCATCGAGCATTCATTCAACGATTACAAATATTACATCACGACAATGATGCAATGAACTACTCTCCACAGCAACTACACAATGAATTTTACACCTTGACAACAACATGCGATTTTACATTACGACAACAACACCAGAATTTCATACTACGACTATAACTTGAATAAATATTTCTAGCAAAAAAATTTCACGAAATTTCTAAGATGGTAGACCTCCAAGGCAAAATTCCAACAGCGTACGTCACACAACAACTTCGATCCTGAGTCCATGATATTTATACTCCATGACATCAACACGATTATTTTCCACGCCACAACGACACGAGATGTAATACATGAAATCACTAGCAACCATAGATTTATCAACATTTCTTCACAAGGCTGGAAAGTATACCAAACGATACAGTATTGCACATTTAGTAAAAGTGAACTAAGATATATATATGTATATATATATATTTAACTTTATGCCTTTTCAATCTTACAAGACTAACTAAAGAATCGTATATCAAGTATCAACTATACAATTAAATCTGATCCTTGCTTTGCTTCATCGAATTACAACATGAACAATTTATTTTTTCTTTCTTTTCTTTTCTTTTTTATTTTTTCTTTTGCTTTGTTTTATTGTTTATCATTTTACTTGAAATATATATCCGTAGGTCACGTGTTCAAATTCTACACGCAACCATTTTGCAAGAATTACACTAGATCATCCTGTAAACCAAACGGTATTTGCGTTTTGTATACAGAAATTACTGCTTATCCTTAACAAGTTAGATTCTGTTACCTACAATACTTAAAAAGGGTACCGACTTCTAGACAAGGAGAATGGGTCCACACATGAGAATAAGCTCTAAGAATTTCGTTTGCTTTGTCTTTCACATGGGCAGCGCAATCAACTTGAAGCACCGTACAAAGCTTTGAAACTAAACCGACACTTAACATCTCCTTGAATAGAGAATTTGTCCCCGAAGACTTGCATAGTATCAAAATAATATGCATGGCACAATCATCTGCCACTGGCGAGATGCTCAGAAGTTGTTTCGTGAGAATGGCGATTGCCGCTGCGTGGCTAAGAAACTTTGCTCTCCCTTCTGCACATGAACAAAGATGAAACAGTATTCCAAGGCTGAGCTCGATTGTTTTCTTTTCTGAAACTCCTAAATTGAGCTGGATTAGTTCAAATATTACTCCAGCTTCGATCATCATCATCCGGCTTCTTCCCCAAGGACAGGTGTCTAACATAATTTGCAACGCTGCATTTACGCCTTGTTGAGAAATACCTGCTTTGGAAATTCCAAACCTAGAAATGAGGATATATATATATATATATATATATATATATATATATGTTTGCATGTTTGTGTGTGTGTGCGTGTTATTTGAATGTATATGCTTTGTCCCCCACCCCACCTATAACATTTACTTGCAAAACAAGTAACTTGTAAAAATATAGAAAATTTATTCTTAATTAAAAACTTAGAGCATTCACATCAGTTTGTAAAAATATTAGCTAAAATAGTTCAAAATTTATAATTTTTATATTTTACCTATTCTCTATTCAACTATTTCATGCACCGTTATAACTATTTTACCTAATGGCTATAATTTTTTATAGTATTATGTTTATTATAATAAATATATTTAAAATTAATATTGATAATCAAAAATTATTTTTTTTTATAATTTATTAAATTTATATATCAAT
>MKEJ01009824.1:0-10026 GCA_001753735.1 Embelia ribes
GAGACTTGAGACTTGAGAGAGAGTGTTTTCTTATCACAGGATATTAGAACGTGCTATGTGGGATATGAAAATGTAAATTGATTTTAAAGTTAATTGTGAATTGTGAATTGTGATTACCAAAATAAGATAGAGTTGGTTAGTAATTAGATCACACTAAATTAGAACTATTTATTCTTAAGATTTGATTCTAAAATTAATTAATAAAAAAATTCTAAAAAATTAGCATTTATCAATATATTTTTTATATGAGAATAATTAAATATGAGGCCAAAATTTTGAGCCTTTGTTAAAAAATATTATTTTATTCTAAAATAATTTACATATACATATAAACATTTTTTAAAAATTTAGGGACCTTTATTTTGTGTGGCCTAAGGCGGTTGTCTTAATGGACTTGTGAAAGATTCGCTTTTGCTCCTACTTCTGGCCTATGATGGACTAAGGATTTCCCAGATATGATATTCGATCATGTATTCGAAAGGAAGCAACTAACCAAGTACCTATCGGACCTTTTATAGTATGGTATTCTCTTGTGTCTATATGTACATGTAAATGTTTGATGCAATATTTTCTTGAGAAAATATGGTGTAGTGAATTTTACAAGATAATTCAAACTTGCCTAAATTTTGAATTTTCTTTACCATTTTCTCCTAAATGAAATGATTGGGGGTGATGGCCTTTTTTTAGGCATCATGACATCCCTTTCTAATAGCTAGTATTCAAATAAAGGGGTGTAAATTGTAAAAGGTTGCAACTAATGGGCTTTAATTAAATTTTGATTGGGCCCACTACGAGCAACACATGGTATATACATTACACAAAAATATAGAATATTTGCACAGCTCAATTCTTCGTGTACAAACATGTACATATAATTTCATGCGCACACACCCACAACACATATGATCGCGCACTACACATGCATGCGCACATAGCCCACATCTTAATATACTCGAGCCTGCGTTTCATTCGCACCCAACATTGCTCTCTTAACGAGCACGAGGCTATTTTCATTCACACAACTTAATGTTTTGGGCTTGTGAACAATTTGTAGATACTTCAAAATCGGAGAAAAAATAATGACCAAAAACATGGAGTTTCGTAATAATTCCAATGGTACTTTCCCCAATCTTAAAAATATTATCTTAATAAATAATAATATTTATTAAAAATATATAATAAGATTCAATTTAAATCTAAATTTAATCTAATGGATATTATTTTTTAAAATTATAAATAATACAGAAACAAAAATGTCATTTAAATTTATTTTTATCAAAAATAACTCTATTAAGAACTAATTGTACGAAGTGGTATCTGCAGATATCTATTGGCAATGTATACACTCTCATAACTCATACGTACTGCTAACTAATTTTTTAATTTTATTGCAATGAGTAATTGAGTATTTCCCGTTTATTCCATGCAAAATTGTGCAGACGAGTAATGTTAAATCTATCTATAAAATGTATCAAAAATCTAAAGTATACTATTTATCAAAAGAGTAATGAGATGCTTACAAGAAAATTGTACTGATAGTTTGTATAAAATTGAAATATATAGTCCAAAATTAATTACATTCTCACACTCTTTTTTTCTAAAGAATAAAATGATATGGCTAACTTTATACCACATAATTTAATTTTGCATAATATTTTTTATACAAATTTTTTTTATGCATATTATTACTCTAGTAAAAATATCGATAAAATGTGGTGCCTTACAAGGGTTGTAACTAAATTAGCCACATAGGTGTCCACGTCAGCAAATAATATTTCTAGGTAAATTTGATGCACTATAAGGGCATTCCCGTCAGCATCCCAATATATATTTCTAAAAATTATTTCCTATTCTAAAATAGAGAACAAATTTAGTTATTTTGCCTACTAATATATTAAAAAAAATAATTAAAAATAAATAAATAATACATAATATATTAATTAATCATTAATATTGTAAATGTACGTACATGTATTATCGTTTCTTATTTGTGGACGTAGGAGCAACAACTCAACCCCTCTTTCATCCCGTCTCTCTTCCCCCCTCTCTCACCCACTTCTTATTTTCTTTTTCTACTTCTCAAGCATACATATACAATGCTTTTCTTTTCTTTATCCAATATTGAAGTTTCAATATTGGTAAAAAGGTCATGCTTGGATATGTGTCGCCGATTCTATCCCTGACAATCGAACAGTTCTCGGATTATTTCTTTATTTTTTAATTCTAAAAATAATTATTTTAATATAGGAGAGTGAACAGTAAGTATATTCCTTGATTAAGTGGTAACTGTAGCAAGTTTTCTATTTTTTGAAGAATTGAATATTAATAGAGTCAGTGGTGGACCAGTGTTTTTGGTGCACAATCCCTAATTTAGAGATAGGAGCCAACCAATGAGGCTATGGTGGGAATGCCCATAATTTCCAGCAACAACTACCTTATATGAGTATGTAATCATCTTTAACTGCCTTTCCTTTGTGATAATGTGTTTGAACCAATTTTTAGGTTCAAGTGAGATATGATACAAATAGGCAAAAAGATCATTTTATTTTTATTCCTTATTAAGTATTATATACTATTAGTCCCTTAACTTAATTTTGCATTTTTATGTACGATATTTTTCCGTCGCATATAAGGGCTCTGTAGACGTTCTGATTGTTCCTTTTTTATTTCTTAGTTTTAATCCCTAAATTAATATTAGTCTCACTTTTGTCCCAATTTTTTTGATATTTTACTTTTCCATTCCCTAACCAAACTTTCTCTAACTACCAAATAAGAAGTAAAACTTACAAGGGAAACAATTAAAATGCAACAAAAGACGCAATCAAAACCTCATAATTATGAAAAGTAAGTAAAAAACTTTACAGTTTCAAACAAACCCTATTACCAAAATTAAATCACCAAAATACAACTTATACTATCATCCCACACCGTTTTTCCAAAATATCTTTTTGTCAATGACAGACCGACAAAGTAGCTCGTGAAATATAAATTTAAGAAATTAAGATCTAAGAAAGTTAAAAAATAGTCCAGCAGATCCTTAAAGTCAAAAAAGTATTTCAATTGATCTTATTCTTTTATAAAGAAAAATTAAATAACCGAAAGTTGAGGAAATAGATATGTCAGTAAGCGAGAGGAATATAACGATTACTAGTTTACAAAAACATGATTTTAAAAATGGACGTTATCGTTACGTAACGCTATGGTTTTGGTTGTTACTGCCATTGGTACGAGCTGATATAGTAGTGAGGAAGAAATTCTCGTTTGTATAGGCCAAAATCATTATGAATTGGTCATTACGGTTTCATATTGACTCGTTACGGAAAAAAATCAATTTTGCAATGATAAAAAAGGTTCGCATCTCCAAATTTCGCGATTGTACGGTACAACCATTACTCTAGAAAACTTATTACATAGCCATTGTCAAGATTATAACAGCCATCATCGCTATTTGGAATATTGTGTGAAATATACACCTACATGTATCAAAAATTAGATTATAGTTAGGTTATAGAAAATAGGTCAATATAAAATGCAGGAGTTTGCATAAGAAAAATCATTATTCATTAGTGAAAAGCTTGATTTAGGGACAACAAGATTAAGGTATTAGAGTTTAGGGGTTCAAAGTTTAGAGACTAAATGCAAGAAAAAGAAAATCAACTACCAAAAATTCTAAAATATCTTATATATTTAACCAAAAGTCTAACATTTAATGTGCCAAAAAAGCAAAATATGATAAGCTAAGGACTAAATGGTGAAATATTGAAAGTTTAATTCGTTAGTACAAGTGCATGATAACAAACTACAGTGGCAAAATGAGACATACCCTCAGTTTAGGGACAAAAACTTAAATCAACCCAATCGTACAATTTATAAATAACATTAGATAATTAACAGTTGCTCGCGAATGTGAACTGGGAGATTATAACTGACAGTGTCAAATGGCATGGTTAAGTTCTTCGGTCTTAGGCTTCCAACTTCAAAATTTTGCTTTTCGGGCAAAATGAACTTTAACGTTTAGAGTCATCTTCAATATGTACACAATAGAGGCATACTAAACATTGTAATCGACGGTCTACATGCAAATATTGTTAGCAGTCTCCTTGAAAAAGACTTGCTTTCAAGTGATGATTACTTTTTTTCGTATCTTTTAGCAATGCATGGAAATTAGATAGTGATCAAACCTAAAGGTAATACAAGTTCCCCCTTTCGTGACAAAATTTTGGTTTCTTTTCGGTTTTCGACTCAAACAAAAATATATTGTGTTGAAGTTCAAGTAAAAGAGTATGGGATATTACTATTTTATGGAGTACAAACTGTTACCGTAGATCTAGCAAGCAACAGGTGCTAAACAATAAGGTGTGGAAGACCATCATAGCATCACAAAATTAAGTTGTAGCTGTCTCGAAAATATGTGTGTTATACGAAATATCTACACTACAGAAACCATCTTTGGCCATTAGCTGGCCACTGTATTGGCTTTCGAACAAATCCCTTGGAATTACACTATCCGACATAGACTCGTCAAGTAGTCAATCTCGATTTCGAATGACACGCAAATGAACAAGTTTATTTCAGCATAGATTCCAATCTCTGTCCAAATATCAATATATATCTTCGTATCTTATTATGTATATAAAAATTGTCATCTACAATTATATTTAATCTAATTGTAACATTTATCCACACAATTGCTTGACACACGTCCCATTAAAAATTAATATTCTAAAAAAATAAACTTGACATAATAAAAATTATTAAAATTATATATATATATATTAATTACCATAATAAAAATTATTGAAACTAAATTTCCTTTAAAATCATGCATGACCCAAAGATATACATATATATTTGTGCATATCTATAAGATAACTTATCATAATAGAAATTATTAAAATTATATTTAAGAATTAAAATATTTCAAGTAAATAAATATTTTCTATAATTGATTCTTACCAATCTAAAATTCTCCATAAAATTTTAAAATATCCTAATCAACATTAACTTTATAAAATATTATCATAATAAGAATTTTATATAACTAAAATTAACCGAAATATATCTTCATTTTTCTACAAACATTATTATAGTATAAATCTTACTGAATCGATCATTTATAAAGTTATAAATAATTGAAGAAATAATATGAAATACAAGATGTCAGATAAAAAAAGTTATCAAAATTATTTTATAAAATAATAAAAAAATTAATATGATGCAAAAAAAAAATATAATATACTCAACTCACGCATCTCGTTGACCGCACTGTAGTGTATATATAAAAGTTATCCTCTCAAACTAGATTCGTTCTAATCAAAATATTTATCCGCACAATTTGTCACGCCTTGTTTTAATTTGTTGACAATCAAAAACAGATTGTCGACAGTGCTAAATCTATTAACAAATTGCTCGAATTTGTCACCAAATTTGTGTAGCGGTTGACAATTTTATAAACTATCACCTGTCTCGAACAAAGGCCAAATATACAGCCATAAAAAAATAAAACCATAAACGATTACTAAAAAACTCACATAGTCTAAAAATGAAGACATAAACCATAAATATAAACGATAAACACTAAAAATATAGCCCGGTTCTCCCATTAATGGTCAACTTATCCGCACAAATGTTTCTCCCCTATTGTCATTGTCAAAATGAAGCTTAGTCGGAGATCTCGATCAAGGGCTCGTCATCATCACTAGAAGGGTTCAGAGCCTCAAAAGCCTCATGCGAAGTCATACCCTAAGTAGTGCAAAGATGATCATATATTCAACTTAGTGCACTGTGGTGAGTTTATTCTACTGGTACATACGACAACGAACGTGGAAAACTTCTTCTAAATCATTTTGAGCCAAGAAGTGGACCGACCGTAGGGATGGGATAGACCAGGAATGTCGATGGTAAAGTCCGCATGTGAAGAAGGAGGAGGAGGAGGAGGAGGAGGAGGAGCAACCTTAGGAGGAATGATGCCATCAAGGTTGGTAACGAGTACATTGTTCCAATGCCAACTAGACACAGTAGGATCCCAGATAATCTTCGAGAGATGAAGAGTGGTATAGGTAATGGCAGGGGTAGAATAAATAAACTATCCGACCACAGGAATGTTGTGACACTAGAAGAAAATAGTAAGAACTGGCTCTTATGCATGTGAAGTAAAAAGGGTGCCAATAAAGTCATATCTAACACGATGATTTAAAGCATATATGTTAAACATCTGATGATCAGTGACTGTATCAGACGAGCTTTTCCGTGGAAATAGAATTTTAAGAAAATCTCAATGAAATAAATAATCCATAAAGAAAAGCCTATTAGTAGGCCAATCTTGACGTTCCCGTATAGGGTGAGTCCCAGGTTCAAACAAATTGCCAACAACTTCATCAAGAGATGCATTAAGATAAGTACGCCAATTGTATTCTAGTTTAAGATAAATCACAAAACTAGGAAAAACCACATGCAATGTAAGCCTTATGTCCTCATTTGACATCACGAGGTCAACCCCAAAGACACGGGACATAAAGCTAGTAAGGCGTATGTCATCAAAATTTCCTAACTAGATGAGAATAACAATGTTCACGAATGGAAATATACGAGGTTATGCCATCATTCATAACATTTCCAATAAAGTCGAGACTGGGTTTAACCCGTAAAGTTGTAGAATTAAGATAATACAGTACAAAGAACATAACGCATAGTAATGAAAGTATGATACCTCTCCCCATGAAGAATGAAACAAAAGCGAGCACTATAAGGAGGCAATGGTACAGCGGGAGGTGGGACATCTTCTGGAGTGGAAACCTCAGGATCTTCAGCGCTATGACGATAACAATGTGTGATAGGTGGTGCTGGTACTGGTGCTAGAGCTGGTTTATTTGAAGGCCCAGAGCCGTCAAAGAATTGGCGACATTTGGAAGGGATACCTTTTTAGGGCATTGGTGAAAATTTTTTGAAATTGAATTTTTTTTTTTTATGAATGTATAGAAAATGAAGAGTACAATAAAATGGGTTATAGGACAAAGGTGAGAAAAATGCGTCTGATTGATGAAATCAAGGATTTTTGCAAAATGGGATTTTTGAGATTTGATATAAAATCGGATGAAAAATGAGTTTTTGATCCATAAAACTTGTATAGAAATGATAGAAATGTGTTTTTAAGAGAGGTTTTGCAAAAAGAATGAAGAAAAATGATGGGAAAATGAGTATTTAGGCTAGGGTTTTTTGAGTTTGAAAGAAGAAGAATAAGAGAGAATGAGGAAAACGAAGGGATCTGTTGTGTTTATGTACTTCCAATTCTGTTAGGAGGGTTGGGTCCTTGGATAGGCCTTCGGACGGTAAAAAATAGTTGAAAAGTTGAAATCAGTTTAAAAATTGATTCCCGCTACTAAGGAATAGACTTATAAGTTTCGGACAAGGTCCAAACAATAGAAAAATACGTCTAATAATCTAAAACATTTAAACACATCATAATACAATCGTATTATGATATGCTAACAGACATGCATTCCCAATTCTCATAGAATAAATATAAATTTCTTATCATTCAATATTTTTGTGAAAATATCGGCTTATTGCTTATCCATACTTATATAGTTCAAAACAATCTCACCTTTTTGTACATGGTCTCATAAGAAATAATGTCTTATTTCAATATGAGATTTTTCAACAAGTTTATTGCACTTATGTTATCACATATAATTGGCACATGATCATACATACCACTAAAGTCACGCAATTAATAAATTATTCAAAGTGCACAACAACTACCCACGGCCATGTATTCCACCTCCGCCGTAGAAAGTATGACTGAATTTTGCTTCTTGCTAAATCATGAAACTAATGCATGACCTAGAAAGTTGTAAGTGCCATTAGTACTTTTTTCGGTCAATATGACTATCGGAAAAGTTGGCATTGGAATAACCTACTAAATAAAAGTTTGTGCATTTAGGGTAAAATAAGCATAAGTCATGCGTTCCTACAAAATATCGAAATATACACTTAACTAATACAACATATGAATTTTTAGAACGTGATTAAAATCTATCACATAAACATACGCTAAACATTATATTGGGCCTACTTGCGGTTAAATAAAGAAGTGAGCCAATCATATTTCGGTAAAGTTTTTCATCTATCTTTTTGCCCAATTCATCCTTGTCAAATTTAGTTGTTGGAGTCATTAGAAACCACATTGGTTTGGCATTATCCATCTTAAATCATTTGAGCAAGTCACATGTGTATTTCACTTGGTTGACATAGATTCCTTTCGGTGTTTGCTTAATTTGCAATCCGAGAAAATAGTGGAGCTCACCCATCATGCTCATCTCGAATTCATCTTGCATACACTTGAAAAATTCTTTGCATATACACTCGTGAGTAGCACCAAAAAATAATATTATCAACATATATTTGTACTAAAAGTATGTCATGATCGTGCTATTTGATAAAAATGGTGGTATCAAGTCTTGCTCTCGTAAAATCTTTTTTGAGAAAAAATTTACTTAAATTTTCATACCAAGCCCTTGGTGCTTGATTTTAACCATATAGTGCTTTATGCAATCGATAGCCATAATCTAGATGTTAGTAATTTTCAAATTTGGGAGGCTATTTTACACACACTTCCTCTATTATAAAACCGTTTAGAAAAACACTTTTCACGTCAATTTGATAAAGTTTAAAGTCTTTAAAAGAGACAAATGCAAGTAGCATGCAAATAGTCTCTAACCTAGCTACGAGTATAAATATTTCATCAAAATAAATGCTCTTTTCTTGATTGTAACCTTGGCTAACAAGGCTTTCTTTATTTATAATAACAACAACAAATTCATCCATCTTATTTCTCAAAATCCATTTTGTGCCTATAGTCGAATGCTCGGCATAGGGACTAATTTAAAATGTCACTACGCTTGAATTGATTTAACTCTTCTTGTCTAATGAAAATTCAACTTTCGTCTAATTTGGCTTCACTAATGCTCTTAGGTGCTAATTGTGATAATAATGTGGTATGATTAGCAATACTATGCAAAGATAAATGAGTCCTTATACTATCATTGGGGTTGCTAATGATTTTATATCGAAGATAGTAGGTTGTGAATCTCCATTCTTTTAGTAAGTTAGTATGCTACACAATTGGACTTTGTAAGTCTTGTTAGAGTTAAGCATTCATTGGTGCATCTTGGCTAGCTACTTGGTTAGTATTATAAAAAATTGGTGCACTATAGCTTTATCAACATTATCAACGTTAATAACACTTTTAATTGCAAAAAGAGATTCATTAAAATCAACATCTATAAACTCTTTTACAACTAAAGTGCACTTGTTAAAAACGTGATACGCTTTACTATGTATGGAATATCCAAAAAATATGGCCTCGCCGAACTTGACATCGAATTTGCCTAAGTTATTTTTGCCGTTATTTAGAACGTAACATTTACAACCAAATTCTCTCAAATGTTTAATATTAAGATTCCTATAATTCCAAAGCTCGTAAGGAGTCTTCTGCCCTATTCATTACATAACATACGGTATTTACAGCTTCAACTTAAAAATACTGTGACAAATTATTTTCATAAAGCATGGTTCGTACCATTTCCTCTTGGGTACTATTTTTCCTTTTCACTAGACTATTTTGTTGTGGGGTCCTAAATGCAGAAAAATGTTGTTGGATACCATTTTCATCGCAATAACTTTGAAATAGGTAATTCTCAAACTTTTTGCCATGATCAGTCCTTATGCTAATGATCATAAAATCATTTTTATTTTGGAGATATTTACACAAAAAAGAGAACTCATGAAATATATGATTTTTATGCGACAAAAATACGACCCAAGTGAACTTACTTAAATCGTCTACCATGATGAACGCATATGCTTTGCTACCAACCTGTCACATCCCGAATCCCCATAAACCCGGGAATGTGAACTGAAAGAAAAATAAATAGAATAGTAACCTCACTATATCCCAACATACTGCCATAATATATATAAGTTCAACGTAAGTATCTAATACAACAACATCCTCAAAGTAATATA
>MKEJ01009826.1:12500-16226 GCA_001753735.1 Embelia ribes
CTTCAATTATCTGGAGAGAGGGGCATTTGTTGCCTCTTGGTGATGGTGGTGGTGTTAATAATGTTGGTAGCGCTGCATGACAAGAACATTTCCAGAAATTTAAATAGCTCTGAGTAGTATTGAAAGTTAATTCTTTAATTCCTTGTGATAGATCTGTTAGTGAACAGGCATTGCATATTCAATCCCTTGTATATGTCTTTTTACTAAGCATGTTGTTCATGTAGATATTTCATGCACACAGTACTAAATGCTTTATTATTCCACGTGAAGACTGAACATTTATGCGGATGAATAATGACAAGTTATTTTATTGAACCCCAAGAAAACAAAACATGCAGTTCAATTTCAAACATCACATTAGTTCTTACTGTTGAAGATAATAAATTAATATTGCCCCTCTCTCTAAGTGCTTGAGCTTTTAGACAAGATGTTGCATACAATTCAATAACAAGGTATCAAAGCAGTCACAGGTCCTAACCTAACTGTCACCCAATTTCAAAATAGAAGGGCCCTTCTTTGGCTCTCAAAATAGACCACAAGTGGAATGTTGAAGTAAAAATATCGTCCTAATCTCTAACAACTTAATTTTGTAGTGAGATGATGTCATAAATTCAACAGTAACATCTTTCAAGTATTCTTTTGGTTTCGTCAGGTTCAATCTTTACTTGAGGTTTTGCCTAATCGACTAACGGCAGATATATTGGAGGAGCTCCGTATTAGCAAGCAGACCCTGGTATAGGTTAATATGGTTTTAGGCTTTTTTAGTACATACAACTTCAAATACAACATGCTGATAACTTCAAGTATTAATTATCAATTACATGCATGGAAGGTTGAATTGGGCTCGAAGGCAGGCTCCCTCAAACAAATGTTGCTTGATATTCTGGAGGACTCCGATGAAATCCAGCGTATCTGTATCATTGGAAGAAATTGTACACTCAAGAAAGGCGATGAAATGGAATGCTCTGTTCCCCTAGAAAAGCAGATTGCTGAGGGTTAGTATTTCCATTCCTTTCTTGTCAGATAAAAAAATATTTTGCATCTCGGGACATTGCATGGTTGTGACTTAATTTGCTGCTGGTCTGTACTTTGCAGAAGAAGAGGAAGAAATTGAAATGCTTCTGGAGAATTATCTTCAAAGGTTATCTGTTACTTCGATTCAAGCTTTGTTTTGAGCAAATATAGAGTATTAAGCAGAAAGTTTGCTTTTCTTTCCTTCATACTTCTAAATTTTTATTGGATAGAATCTTACCCTATTGGTAATTTTTTCATGTCTCTTTCCTCTTTTGCGGCAGATGTGAATCTTGTCATGGTCAAGCAGAAAGACTTCTTGATTCTGCAAAAGAAATGGAAGACTCAATTGCTGTCAATCTAAGGTCTGTGTATTTGTATCTGCATTACCTCAAAATTTATCTGATAAGTGAACTTTCCATTCTACTTGGTCAGAAAATGAACTCTATCATAATGGCCCTTGTGGAAATAGAAAATAAAATAACGTTAAAAGCTATTCATTGAAGATCATTAAGGAAATAACCTACGAGTATAGATTGGAACTTTGAGCACTAGGTTCACTCTTGTGACATTCATTTACAGTGAAATATGTTTACTTATAAGTTATGCATCATCATGGAGAGAATCCGTAGGCACACTAGTGGTTTCAGACTCCCAACAAGGTGAATCAAAGCCTCATTCCCAAGTTACAACCCTCTTTCAACCTAAAAAAAGAAAAAGAACAAAAGTAAACTAAAAAAAAAAAAGAAAAAGAAAAAAAAGGGGACAAGAATGAATAGGAAAATAAAGAACAAGTGTATTGGATAAAATTGTAACTTGCAGCTTCTGGTCGCTTGACATGGGATGTTAATGTGTAAGAACTAGAGCATTTGATGAGATATTAAGTTATGAATTGCCCAAAAAGCTCAAGTTATGATGGTATGCCTGATTATGTAAGCAATTTAATTTTAATCATAGCAGCTGANNATTTGGTTGCATGATATTGCTTGACTATAGTGTGTAGCCCTTTTATTTCCCTTGTGATTCTATGGATTTTTCTTCTAAGACACTTCATTCGATTTTAGCTTGGCTAAATGTCCAAATCAATATTAGTCATAATATTTCCACTTTGCTTTAAATGTTACCTCTTACACCCTTTTCTAATCAGCTCTCGGAGACTTGAGGTGAGCAGAGTGGAATTGCTACTTCAAGTTGGGGCATTTTGTGTGGCAGTTGGTGCATTGGTTGCAGGTAAAATGACCTCTATCTATAATATGACATGGTTCTAAACTTTTTTACACTTCACCATGCTGTGAGTGAGTTACTTTTTTCATTTCTCTTCTTCTTCTTTTTCTTCTCTCTCTCTCTCTCTCTCTCTCTTTTATTTATTTATTTTTGTATCGAGGTCTCCAGCCGGTAGTCCTAGAAGTAGAAAGAATGCTAGAGTAAGATCTTCTTGAATGCTGATGAAACTGTAATTTAAGGACATATCATTAGCATGCATTGACATCAGCAAAGTACAAAAATTGATTTCTAGATTTCTAAGACCATCTTAGAGGAACACGTTTTATCATTATTCATGCCCAAGTCAAATACATTAAGGGGTTGGTGCTCATGACAAGCACCTTTGTCTAGCATGTCAGCAGGCGTTATCCACTGCTGCTGGAGTATGCGATGGTCACACTGTGTAACCATGCTTCATTAGTTTTATGTAATTTGCTTTTTTGGATTGGGTGCCTATCTCATGAACCTGTTATGCAACTGGTTGCAGGGATATTTGGCATGAACTTGAAATCCTATCTTGAAGAACATGTGGTATTTCCTCTCCTCCCTTTTTAAATGCTCATAATCTATTGCTATTCATTTCAGCAATAAGTAATCAAATGGTAATTAATCATTTTCTATTGCGCAGCTTGCTTTTTGGACGACAACAGTAGGAATTATTGTCGGGGCTGTTGTTGCTTTCTTTCTGATGTACTCATATCTCAGGAAAAGGAAAATTCTGTAAGCTGCCCAAATTATTGCCTGTACATATCTTCTGCTCAGAGACTCAATTTTCAACTTCTAAAACAAATTACACTGCTTTATTTCAGATAATTGAAACCTATAGTTCTCAAATGTTTTCAGGTGATGTCTTCAGTGTTCAGAAGAAGGGAAGGTATTTGTATCAGTTCTTTGGAATAATTGGGTTCTACTTGTGTTGTCTCTTGTACATACATGTAGGCCGTAGGTGTAATGAGGAAATAGATTTTACCATGAGCATTAAACGATTTCAGAATTTCTTATCCATATAGTATTTCATTAGTTAGACGTACCCAAATCAATGTATAATTGTTGTAATGCCGTTTCTGGTGCACAAACAAATATTAAGAAAATTGCATTTGTGGTACAAAGTTGCACCTTTTTCTTCTCAATCACTATAGGCAATGACACGGGGAGGAACACCTGAGTCGACTGTATTCACTTGAATATATAAAAGCATATATAGATGCATGGTATATAGTTGATGAAGTCAAGTGTTTGACCAAAAAAAACCAAAAATTAATTTTAGAGATTCGGTCGGCCAAGTGATCATGTCCAATTAAGCAGTTGGTAAGGACTGCTGAATCTGCATATTTTCAGGAGCTGGCATTGTTTAGATCTGTAAACAGCACGTATCCTAGTTGTATAATTACTCAATATAATAGGCAAAGTAAACATACAATTATTAGTTAAAATAAACGCACCACTAGAGAC
>MKEJ01009836.1:1639-13520 GCA_001753735.1 Embelia ribes
GAATTATTTTATTTTTTTTGCAATACTAATTAAAGCCACCTTTTTAACGTTTAAGTTGCAATTTCATTGACACGTGTCATTTCTCTCATCGCCACCAGAACTCCCAAGCACGCGCCAGAGAGATCTCGAACCATCCACACAGTTTTACTCCCGCGCATTTAACAACACTGGAAATCAATCGCACGGCTAATATTCCACGATGGAAATCAATCGGACGGATAATAATCCAGAACGGTAACCTTCTCAAAATACAACTTTACCTATATATATATATAAACTACCATACGAACACCAAATATCTCTGCAACAAATAATTTCCTATAATTCCATTCTATTCTCTCGTATTTTGTCAAAATCTTTCATTCTTTAAGTGAAAAGCGATGGCTGGAAAAGGCGAAGGGCCCGCAATTGGGATCGATTTGGGCACGACTTACTCGTGCGTGGGCGTGTGGCAACACGACCGGGTTGAGATCATAGCCAATGACCAGGGCAACAGGACGACCCCGTCCTACGTGGCGTTTACCGATACGGAGCGTTTGATCGGAGATGCTGCTAAGAATCAGGTCGCCATGAATCCTACCAACACTGTTTTCGGTACGTATATGTTTAGATGCTTAAAGCTAGTTTCACTTGCAATAAAAAAAAAAAAAAAAGGCTTTACAATACTTACGGTTTAGATTCTGTACATTGATTTTATTATTAGGAAAATATTAACGCACAGGATGCAACCATATATGTGTTACATGATTTTTTTTAATGTATATCATGACTCTTTGGATTGCATTGTTTAATTTAATGGTCTACTGGTTATTGTGAAGAAATGGTAATTTTTTGTCCGCTGAGGCTCAGATTTTCAAATCATAAAATTTAAAGTCCTTGCCTTTGTTAATAGCTACTTGTTTTTGAATTGTATTTGTCTATCAAAAATGGATGAAGATGTGTGTGTAGGTAAATTTTGTATGTTAATGATGGGGAAGATTGCGTTAATGAGTGTTATTTCTTCGTATGGTTTTCAATAAAATGAATTATTATGATTTTGCAGTATCAATTTATGATTCTATGGATTGTTGCGAAAAAAATGGTATATTTTTTGTTTGGTGAGGCTACACTTCCCAAATTAGATGCCTTTAAATTTCAGGTTTAAAAATGTCTGATAGTGGTCATGATTAGGTTTTATCTTCGTTTTTAAGTTTCTGGTCCATCGAAAACATTGTGCGCTTGTTTGTAGCTCACGTAAAGCTTTTTAGGATTTACTGTTCTGTTGTATGTTAGATTTGAATTATGAAACTGTATTTTGAATAGGATGCTCACCCGTGAAGTTTAATGCTTAGGCATGCTGACAGGAGGACTAATTTATGGTACAATCTGATTATAAGGGCTGTTTCTTAGGGCGCATTTGGCTTGAAGTATAAAGTATAGAAGTAAAATGTTTCCTGGAGATGATTTGAAGAACATTGTTGGTGGAGGAAATTATTAATTGCGACGAATATTTCGTTTCTCTTGTTGATGTTTTTAACGTGCATATGGCTGGCATGAACCTTCTTTGTATTAAAGGATAGTTAGGCTACGGTTTTGCACTTCACTGTATTGAGTTTCAATTTCTATTTTGTCGTAATTATTTGTGGGACTGAAAACAATGAAGTTTTAGAAATAGCCGAACAAGACCAACACTATAGCCATCTGTTGGTCATTAACGTTTGAATGGTTTCACGCGAATTTTAAATATATGTTTCACCTATCAATTAAAAAGTTTTACAATTAGTGTCGTTATGTAACTTCACAAAACATGGTAAATGTCTGTTTACCCGGCTATCATATTACTTACAATGGCGTGATAGTTTGTATTTCAATGGGCTCGTAATATTTTGCATGTGTGCAGCCTCTTTTTCAAGCAAGAAATGGAGCTTTCCTTGATTGGGCTCCAGAATGCTGGCAAAACTTCACTCGTAAATGTTGTTGCTGTAAGTATATGTATATGTATATATATATAGCCATATTTTTTTGCCACCCTTTCGTTATCTAGGTTCAAGTGGTGAATACTTATAACTGGCTTCTAAATTTTACTCGCAGACTGGTGGATATAGTGAAGACATGATCCCTACGGTGAGTGTTCTTTTTAAATCTTTTCAATAGCATTTACTTATAGATTCCTCTCGCGTATACCTTGTTTCCTTCATCTAATGTATGGTGTCTCTATTATTCTGATGCTTTAATTACCTTATCTTGCTATTTATCGCAGGTTGGATTTAATATGAAGAAAGTAACTAAGGGGAATGTCACAATAAAACTGTGGGATCTCGGAGGTCAGCCCAGGTTCCGTAGCATGTGGGAGAGATACTGTCGTGCAGTCTCTGCTATTGTGTATGGAACTGTTTCTCTTCTCATTTGAATTATATTATGGAATTGAAAGTATTTGTGTACTCAACTTTGTTCTAGCGATCCCTTTGTAAGATTCACATATTTAGTACTTAACTGAATATCTTGGTTGAGTTGGATAATAAACTGCATCTATACATGCAAAACTAAATTGCAAAGAAATTAATACATTATTATTCATATTGTCAATGCTATAGTGTATTATTAATGTATTGGAAGAAAAAAATGTTGCTAAAGTACCCTATTGAAACTCAAATGTTAAGAAATGAAGAAATCTCTGGAACCTAACTTGGTTAATAAAAGATGCCGAGATATTTGCCTAAAGAGTTATATTAGATTTATAATTTCGAAATATAGTTTTAGCTACATAAAGTTAAAGATTGTACCTGTAAGGAATTAGTTCCGACCAAATATTGAGAGAGGTATATCAATGGTAAGGGTGATATCAGGTTCTAGACTTTGACGTGTACATCTTATAGATGAAACGACTATGATTCGATGGAGTTATTTTGACTATATAATTTAGAAACTTCTTTTGCAATTATTTCAATTCAGGAATGCCGACATTTAGAATTGTTTCGTATCAGGCCTGTCATTGATTAGCCCTTGCATACTCCTCAAATGCTTAACATCCGACGAACTTTCAGTGTGACTTTGTCGAAATTTGGTTTACTTATAACTTAGAATTTTAGGAATTTAAGTACATTAAATGTTCGGTCTATTATGTGGCCCCATCCAAGTGCCTGGTTTTGCTTTATCCCCTTCAATTAAGCACGGTTCAGTTTGTCCTTATCAAATATCCAAACAGAGCAGGTCTAGTTAAGAAATATTAACAAATGGAGAAATTTCTTGGTGACACTTGATATTCTATTTTTAGGTGGATTTAGTACATTAGATGAGGAACAATTATCATGCCTTCTTTTTCTTTTTCTTTTCCTTTTCGTTGTTGTATTTATTGCATATTGTAAATTTGCAATCAAGTTGCTACTAGTGTGTATGCATTGTGGCTTGAACTCACATAAAACAAAAGTTACCGATCTGATAGACATTTCATAACATCACACGACATTAAATGAAATGGAAAAAATGGATCCTTTGCCATAAAGGATCCGAAAATTTAAACAGCCTATGATTTTTACTGCTACCCGGTTTTAATTTAATTACAAGCGTTGTACTGATTCTTGACATTATGTGTTCCTGCAGTTATGTTGTTGATGCTGCTGATCACGACAACATTGGGATTACAAGAAGTGAACTCCATGATTTACTTAGCAAACCATCGCTTAGCGGTATCCCTTTGTTGGTTTTGGGCAACAAGATTGATAAGCCTGGAGTCCTCACCAAGGAAGCATTGACTGAACAAATGTAAGTTATCTATAAAGAGCTACATGTACATACGTTTGTATTTACATCATAATGTGGCAGTGGGAATTTTGTGATAGTGAAGTACTTTGAGTTTCCTTTTTCTGTGAGCATGAAATTGATTCAGATTACAGAATCGCCACTATGACATCATTATGAAGATACATGATTATGTATTTGTATAGCATTTTTCTTTTATATATATTGCTCAATGTTCGAAGTGCCTTTTCTCCTCTCTCCAAATTTCACATAAAAGAAATGGCGCCTTATTTGGAAAGAAAATGCAAGGGCATTTGGTAGCTGTTTTCTTTGTGTTTACATGATCTTGCATGGCTATGCAGGGGGCTGAGGTTGATCACTGACAGAGAAGTATGCTGCTTCATGATCTCGTGCAAGAACTCGACTAACATCGATTCGGTTATAGATTGGCTCGTGAAGCATTCTAAGTCGAAGAGCTGAGGAAATGTTCATTCCTTGTAGTTTGGGTATGTTGTCTGTGAGAAATTTTCAAAAGACTCGGAGATTTTTTTGAGTGTCCATGGAGAAGCAATTTGCTTGTCGAAACTCGGTGTGCTTATCCTAACAGAATTTCTTCCTCGTTTTTAAGTTGTCGAGTTTTGCATATTATTGTACATTTTAACTATTTCTCTGATAAGAGTATCCATATGACTTATCTATTTCTTCTTTCTCCTTTCCCTGTGTGCTTAAAAAACAAAAGAGAACCTTGCAGTTACTGTTCTTATTGCATTGTCAATTTATACCAAAAATCATCTTCCAAACAAAATTTCCACCAATGATAATGATGTAAACTTCCTATTTTCTTTTCCTTCTAATCAGACCTTAACTCCTGTGACAGATACAGAATTCTCTTTCCTCTCTAGTCAGACCTTTAACCCCCAAGGCACATGCAGATATAAATATGTACATATAAAGGATGTAATCAGCTATCAAGGCCCAACATTACGAGTTCTTGCCCCTTTCTGGACTGAGCAATGGCTTATTTTGCTAATACAATGTTGAAGAAATTGCACTAGAGAATTTATGACCGTTCATATGCCCTCCCTTCTCCTAAACACTTGATTTATGAGCGTAGGGATTGGTTTCGATTCAATCTCTAATGATTACAAAATAACCAGAAGCCTTCAGGTTACGGTGCATATGCTGATTCTTGGAGAGAAATAGACGATACTACCTGATTATGAGAATTATGGAGATGGTTTTGAGACGGTCTTCATGGTTTCATGTCATTGTCTAGCTAATCCTGGTAAAAACAAAGCCAGAGCCCATTATTGCTTTCAAAATGGAGTAAGGTGTTTTGAAAACTTGAATTTTGCTAATGGGTGGTGGTTTTCGAAGATTAGGCCAATTTCTTACAGAGTGGAAATAACTTTTCATTATTTTACATTGTCATGTGGAGTTATACCCTCTCGAAAGCAAAAGCAGATAGCTAGTGCCATGTGATTTTGAAAACTCGAAAGGAACCTTGAATTTTTGGGGTTTGAGAATGGTCAAGAGCGGTTCCATTTTCTGAAAGCTTTGATCTCAATCAAGATATTTAGACTGTACCATCTAAATCAACTATATCAAACATTTATGCTGCGTTTGTGAAATAATTTTTCAAAGAAATTGGCCTAAAGAGAGTCTTAAAGTAACAAATAAAAGAGAACCAAAAAATTCTTTCAGAAAATGGACTTCAAACATTTCCCTTACTCTGATTCTTAGCCGCAAAAGAGAGAGAAAAGATGAATTCTCATATGAATTGATCAAGAACCAAAATATCAATTGCTTTTATCACATTATTTTACATTGGTTATGCTAAAAAAATTTACATTGGAGAAGCTTATATGAACTAAAATGTTAAACCAACAATACATCTCGAGAGAAATAAAAAAGCCCGCAAAAAAATAACCGCCAAACTCTAGAGTGAGCAACCAGAATCCCGAGGTTCAAACTTCATCTTGTCGAATAACCTATGATAAGCAGCAGCCATCATGTGACTTAATTTCGAAGAATTAAAGCAATAGGGACAATGGAAAATTATTACCATAAGACAATGACTTCATTGCGAAAAATTCAGTTGATTCTCGCCATCTAACTTGACCACTGCCTGGCATATATCAGTCACCGAAATTAATATCGTCATCCTTCATGTACTTCTCTTGCACTGCTGCTGTTGTGAAACTGCTCTGTTAAGTAAAACACTTCCATTGTCTCGAATGAAGTACAATTCAGGCTTCAGAGTGATAATAAGTTCATGTTAATCATAAGCATAAAGCGGGAAAGTACATGTGTCAATTGTCAACTAAATCCATAGCAAGATTTGATCTCAATACAAGAAATGTTTTTTCTTGTAATGCACAAGAATTTGTTCTTAAAAGCAAATTGAAAATACAGTAAATTGTTATCAATTTATAGTACTTCCTGAAAATACAGTATTTCTTGTAAATTACAAGAAAAAAATTCTTGTACCGTGATGACATCCCAATGGAAAGAATGGAAAGGGTTGCAAATCATTGTTGTATCGTAATCATTTCAAATGGATGATGCTAAAGTTAGCATCACAAGTACCATGTCATTACCATCAGAATTGCATTCTAACTTGTAAACTATGGCAACTCTGTAGCAAGTCCAATTACATAAGTTTAAAATTCTAATGGATCGTATAGATGTATTTCGACTGATTAACTAACTCGATTGATTATAACTTACAACGATCCAATGTCTTTGTAATATCAAATCCACCCATGACCAAAAGAGACCCAGCATGATCCAGTACACTTTGCAGTCATGCACTTGTAGACCATGATATAACCAGTAATGGTTAATTACTATCACATAATCACTTTATAGACACCAATATGACTACTAATTATTAAGGAAACAATTAAATAACAGGTTCAGAGTCAAACTTTGACTAATAGTTCTAAACACCTTTGTATAGGTATGGTTCAATAATAGAGCAGTTCTATGTAAAATAGAGCCTCAGATGCGTAAATACATTTGCTAAATTGATCAAATGGATGAGTAACAATAAAAACAAAATTAAAACTGAAAAAAAGGATATCTGTAGTAATCCCAATCGATAGGAGCAGCAGCAATTTTGCTGTACTCCACCACGCTCCCATCAATGCTAGAATATACATAACCATTGCTCTTGTCTATAAGCTTCACAAGATTCCATACACTCTCTTTATCCTGAAAATGAGTCCGATGACTCGCTGTCATCTAAGAATCCAACCAAATAACCTGAAAGCTCAGAGAAAGAAACTTTTTCCATGCCTGTATGTCCAAGGTAGAGAAATTCACCAAGTTGAAACCTTCGATTACCCCACAGAGCTCTTTCGTCAATTTCCTACGTCCAAAGGAATTGAAACAAATATTTATTCAACTTCATCTCATTAGCTTGATCAAAACGGAAGACCGACTAATAGGTTTTTACAATAGTGTACCTGTATTTAGCTGAACGAGGATCTTGATCAAGATGATATTGTAAGTAAGACAAATCTTCGACGTCTGTGTAGAAGTCAAGGTTAAAAGCTGCAGAAAAGGCAAAGCTTATTTGATTAGTGAACGTAGTTTTGTCAATATAGCAGAGTTCAAAATCTGTTTTCAACTCAGGTGCATTACTGACGGGAAATAACTAGGGAAAAAGCTATCTTGCACCCTTTCTAACATTAATTAAGCATGCCATTTGCGACTCTTCAAATTTCAAATCTATGGACTACGCATTGCACACAAGTTTAGGTGCTTATTCAATGCTCCAAGTGCACTAGTTAGCATAACCTAAACAATGATAAAATGCATATTACCTAGTTTTCCGTAGCTCTCAATGAGATCAATTTTGGATAAGACGTTTATATGAGGAAGCTCCATATGCACCATTGTCGACAGAGAGAGGAGCAATGCACTGACATACTTCCCTGGATCACTGCAAAGGTGTGAATCTACAAGATGCACAGCAGTCAACTGCAAAATAAAGCCCTTCCGAGTTATAATTAAAGTGAGAGTGACTTTAAACTAAAATGAATTTATAAAATCAACATTTCAAAATAAAATTCACATACCCTCAGATCCAGCTTCTTTACAAGTTTGTCAATAACCTTTTTAGTACTGGAATGAAGGAAAAACAATTCTACTTGGCCAGGGAAATCAAAGAGAAAGTAATGATCTGCATGATAAACCCATGTCAGGAGACCTTTTTTTTCAACATAAGTCTATATATCAGGAACTTATTCACAATAATTATGAGATTTTTAGTTACATAAAGACTCAAAAAAGGACAACCACATCTTGAGTCTTGACTTAAGATTAGGGCTTGTAAGCATCAGATGGTTTTGATACTACATATAACTGCAAATGCGATATAAAAACGAGGACAAATTATCTATTCCAAGCAAGAGATTAAAGAATGAAACAAGCCTTGAATGATACTAACCTTTCAAAAGAGGTTTTAACTTGGACTCCAACCAGTCGATGTTTTTCTCCAAATAATCCATACAATAGACAAGACCTAATTGAAAACATAGAGATAGTATAGCTGTTAGAATTTATGTAATCCTACATAAAAAAATCCCTTTGGAAAATAAGTCACAAATGACTATTCTAGTCTACAAGAAGTATGTAAAAATTTCCCCTTTCAAAAAGTAACCATATTTCTTCCTTAGGCACCCCACCATGTGTACTTGTCCAAGAAATTTTAGTAACATCTAATGCATCTACACACGGAACTTAAATTCTAAGCTATGAGAAAGCATGTAAAGTTTTACCATTTGCTTTATGAATACAAGTATTCATAAGGAAAAGGCAAGGTTTTTCATACAAATTGTGACAAATATAGAATTACAAATTAATCTGAAATTAATAAACATAAACTTGTCAAACAGTTATTAGCAAACCCTCTAATCGATGACCCTCTACAGCAAATGCAAGCTACTACAAAATCATATTTTTGATACCCAAATCGATCATGAATACGATCTCTTGATGGAAAGATAGTGGGCAGATTACCGTCTTCATATAATTTCTCAGAGCAATTTGAATAACAAACCCAACTTGGGAATGAAGTTCCCATTTCTCAATTGCCCATACTCCAAACCACCTACTTTCTGGCCTATCAAGTGTTTACCCGGTTTAATGTCAGCATGGAACACTGCGAATTCCACCTATGAACACCTAAAACACTAAGTGCACCTCCCTTAAATCTATATCCAAAGTTCTACAAAATTAAGGAGTTTCCAGGGAAAAACTCATGAATTTCAACAAGGGCAAGGGGGCTGCAGTCCACAAGGATGCCTGCAGTCCATATGACTGCAACGGTTGCAATCAACTTCAGACCGTTGGATTAAATAAACAAAGCCCACATTAAACATTGGATCCCACACAAAAAAACAACTGGAAAAAAACTGTGTCTTTGTTTTTTCATGCAGCAGTCCGAGTTGTAATGTACTTGTTGGAGTCCCTTATGCACTTTAGCCCTCGGGTTTTGAATTTCAACATCACTGACCTCCATTAGGACCGAGTGAGTGCTCATTCATAACATCACTGAGCTTTACAAGGTCCTCAATGTTGATAGCACAGTCATACCTAGGATTCCCAAAGACAATAAGAGAAAATCAAAACTGAGGCAGTTGAAAAAACAAAAATAGAAGTATGAATTTAAACAGGAAGCGATGGATACGGGACAGAGTCATTGGCAGGGTCCAAATTGATCACAGCCACTTTCCTGCAAAGACATTATTGAAAACCCAACTTAAGCACTCTGCCTATTTGTGTGTATATGTGGGGAAAGACAAAAGAGAAAGGGTTTCACCTTCCGATTAATCGAAGGAATTGAGACATGCCGTTGCAGTAGGTGGTCTTGCCGGAGCCAGGCGGGCCTATCACCACTTGCCCGTACGCCATACCTATTTGCTCCCTCCCTCCCTTTCTCTCTCTCTCTCTCTCTCTCCCTCTCTCACCAGAACCCAGTCGGCTGTAGAAGAAGTTGGAGAAGGGCAGCGTAGAGCAATTTTAAAATTTATTCGGGGGCTTTTAAGGGAAATATCTTAGAAATAATAGTATTATACAATGGAAGTAAATAAATAAATTGAAGGTGCAATTTTTTTTTTTTACATTAGTAATTACGCCGTAAACAATTACTGTACTTAAATTCATAACTTATTATGGAGATTTTTTTTCTATTACATTTTTTGATGAAGAATTCTTACGCCAAAAGCCAAAATATAAATAAAAAAGAAAATATAAGTATTGTGAATATATTAGAAAATAAATAAAACTATAATACCCACAAATCAACTCTTTAAAATAATCCTATATGTATATTCCAGCAATTTAGAATATTAACAACCACGTGTTGTTATAAAAGTAATTTGCAAAAAAAAAACAAAAAAAACAAGGAGATGTAAGAATTAAACAGATGTACAATTTTATTTATATAAATAATGAATTGTAAATTGGTATAATAAATAAAATAAAATTTTAAATTTAAACAAAATTGGTCTCATTCTTACACTGATTTTCTTTTTTCTTTTCTGTTTATATGCCTCTCTTTTTATTTACCAAGTGTTGCTTACATAGACAATTGAGGTTTATTTTTCAATATTTGTACATGATATTAGGTTAGACTTAAGCAAGTGAGTGATGAAATCCATTCCTTAATCATTTTGCGCTTATTTCATAACAATAAGGATACATATACAACAAGTATACAGATACATCATTATATACTTGTTAAAAGATACTTGATAGTCAAAGAAGGGGTAAAATTATGTAATATGATTATTTATTGTCTCGGTGCTAGATTGTGAGCATCTAATTATATTGTAAAGATGATAAATTAAATCAATATATGCGTGCTATATAGTCTCTATGATTTGTCTCAAAATTTATTCATTTTTCTATTTAGGTTTTCCATTTTGCTATACCTTTTTTTGCGAAAAAGTATTTATAAACTTATTGTGAAATAAAATTGCTGTAAGAAAATATTAAAGAAAGATTTATAGAATATACATACATAAATCATGTAAAGGAATTATACAATCCTCAAATGACGAAAGTGCCCATAGCGCTAGAACCCTAAAACAATTATTTTATTTTATTAAAAACTAAAAGCAAATTAATAATTAATTCATCTCTCTCTCTCTCTCTCTGTCTCTCTCTCAATTGCAGAAGAACCAATTTATCTCCCCACAAATGGCCTCAACAATCTCCAAAATCCCCACCAAGTCCCTCCTCCGCCGCCTCCGCCTCTCTCTCCCCCTCTCCACCGCCGGCGGCGAGTCCTGCACCGAAAAACTCAACCGCATCGCCGACGAGCTCCTCTCCCTTACCAAGCTCGAGAGATATGACTACTCCGTCCTCTTCCGCCACAAGATGGGCCTCCACCGCTACGGCCCCGCCGTCTCCTCCCTCTCCCCCGCATCCTCGGACCCCACCTTGGCCCCCGCGGCTGAGGCGAAGGCCGAGAAGACCGCGTTCGATGTGAAATTGGAGAAATTCGATGCGGGGGTGAAGATTAAGGTGATTAAAGAGGTTCGGGGTTTTACGGATTTGGGGCTTAAGGAGGCAAAGGATTTGGTGGAGAAGGCGCCCGTGGTGGTTAAGAAAGGGGTTACGAAGGAAGAGGCCGATTCGATTGTCGAGAAGCTCAAGGGATTGGGTGCTACTGTGGTATTGGAATGATAAATTTTCCCTTCTTTTTTTTCTAAGTTGTTATTTTGTTGGGTGTTGAGAAAGTGAGAGCTTTTCGGGTTTTTTTTATGATGTTTGTAGAATAATTTAGCAGCTATGAATGAAAATGGTAGTTATATTGTTGTTCCACATTGAAATGTTTGTTTAGGATCTACATACTTGTGCTGTTGAAATTAATTTGGCATTATTGGCATTCTTGCATTGGAACTATGATTTATTATTTTTTCAGGTGGTGAAAATAAAAATGTGATTTCAGGTTTTTGATGATTGTAGAATAATTTTGCGGGTTCGAAACAATATTGGTAGTTGTATTTATTTATTTATTTATTTATTTTATTTTTTTGATATCTGTGGTTTCCGTATCGGCTTGCGCCGTCCGACTAATCCACAAGGTCCAGTGCCTCGCACCCACGATAGTTCCCAACACGGACCAGGGTTCAACCTAGAAATCGCT
>MKEJ01009846.1:0-20513 GCA_001753735.1 Embelia ribes
AGTGTGTATGTAATCAATTTTCTACCAGAAAATTTAGGAGCATAGGTCAATAATTAAGTAGGTAAAGTAATTAAGAGGCAATATGTAAAATCATATATACCAACTTATATATTTATAAATAATGGATATTGATATATTATTTTCTGAAGAATTTATCTATGCAAAAAGATTCATATTAAAGTTAACGTGAATAATGTATCACGTGCAACGCACGTATACATCTCCTAATAAAAATTAAAAAACAAACTATTTAATTGTCCTTTCGTAATGTCCAATATATCGTGCATCGTCCGATACCATCTGTATGGTCTATCAAGTTTTTGTCAATGCTTCATTTCAAAATCTAGAAAGCTACGCGCAAAAGAACTATTTTTGCCTCTTGAACATACTTAAATTTAGGAGAATTATTTTACTAGACCTCAGACACGCATCATTTGCACTTAAAATACAGCAATTCAGATGGAAATACAATTTTTCCTCCCACATATTAAACAGTTCTGGAACAATAAAATCCTGTAATCCATAAATTCCTATGAAAAGATAACTTATCAAGTTCACCACACAAGTTTTGATATTTAATTGTCCTTTTGTATTTATACCCCCGGTACCAGGATCCCATGTACAACAACGAGAAGTACCCAGAAAATTAAAAACAAAATAAATGAAAAAAAAATTCTATTTGTCACAAAATGGGCACAACCCTCATTACAACCGGTTTGAGGGGCTTATCAGGGTCTTATATGCTTAAACACTTATAATCTCGCATTTCAAACCTTAATTGGCCTCAACCAACGAAAAAGTAAACCGTATCATGTAACCAAATGCTATAACCCCAAGGCCCTTGATAATCGATCTGAGAGATTAGCTATAACAAATCCTGCAAACACCTGCAGCACATGATCAGATATATAATCAATATTAAAACACTTGCGAATGCGAAATAAGACAAAGGTTGTCTGTTAATATGGGAGAATGTATTAGGTCATCCTATTCTTAACAATCAACAACACAAAAAGAGTGAACATAATAATTCTCGTAATATATTTTCGGTGGAGGTGCGGCTGTAGCATCTCCGTTATTTCCCACATGCGTAGCCATTAGTAAAATGTTTATTATTGTTAAAATTTATCCAAAATGGTCCCCATATATTCCTACTTAGGTAAAAGGCAAAATCCTGGATACCACAATTGTGTCTAAATGCTATGCACTGGATTTAAAAGTAATGCAGAAATGATTCTAACTATGACACTCATCTACTATAGAAGTATCACTGTAACAACACCATAATGGACTAATTAGTTTGTAGTTGTATATTAAGTTGTTCATTGGCTAATCTTAAAACTCCACACGAAAACAACCCTAAAATTGTATGTCGAGCTATGTACTAATCACCCAAATGCAACTCTGAACAACACTAGTGCCAAAAGGATTTTATCTTAAACAAGAAAAGGGAAGACAGATTTGCACAAGTTCATACGAGCACATATTGTTACTAAATAAAATTAGAGACCTTGAAAAAAATAATTCAGTCCGCTATAACAAACCCTGGAAACAATTAGGATGATTCATTTATGTAATGAAATGGACAACTTAGCTTCTAATTGCTTTCTGAATTTCATAGGTAAATTGATCCAAAATTATTGAATCGCTATGATTGTTTAGGGAGATAGAACTTGAGAATTGAGAACCACGTCCTTTTCTTTAAATTCCCAGCGCATTTCAGTTTCATTAAGGATATCACTCATCAATTCCAAATATAAAAAATTATCCTCTGTTATTACCAGAGCTGAACCAAGTATATAGGCAGCAGAATAATGCCAACCATGAACTACCATATCTGCCACCATAGCAAGTGCTATTGTGAGAGACATGCCCAAAGTGGCCACCAATGGAGTTGTCCAAACAACACATAACGCCCTACCAGAAAAAAAACACATCCGTATAAGAAAGTAACATCAACATCAACCAGGCATAAGTTGGAAAGAGATGGTTATATGTATACCAGAAGTAGTCAGCGATAACGCTTCCAACAAATCCATTAGCTAATAGAACATCCATTTTTGGGGAATGAGAGATTGACAATGGTGGCTCAATTCCTAAGGCTGTTAATGGAAACACTGGAAGGAAAAAAAACAAATCAATGAGTTTACGATAATAAAATAACAAAATAAATAGAACATATCTTCTTTCAAGAAATCTATGGTGCCAAGATACAAGAGGGCATTGGAAAGCAAGACGTATGAGAATACTTATTTTGCATTATAAGAGCAGGCAATGCAACAATGAACATAATTGCTTGTTGGTGTACAGAAGCAAAACAGGGAAGAAGACTAAATTTAAATACCAGTTCAGCAAACATATCTTCTTTCAAAAAATCTTTGGTGCTAAGATACAAGAAAGCATTTGAAAGCAAGAAGGATAAGAAGACATATTTTGCATTATGAGAGCAGGCAATGTGACAATGAACATAATAGCTTATTGTTGTACAGAAGCCAAAAAGGGAAGAAGACAAAATTTATAAGTATACTTGTTCCTTCACACTACTTAGTCAGACTATCAACAATTATTATTTTCAAAATCATGGGTCGAACAAGCCAACCATAAAACACTTGTTCAATATTGCTACTGTAGACACACAGAGAGAGAGAGAGAGAGAGAGCCATAGAACAAACAAAATCCACTACGAAAGGACTTAAAAGTTGAATTGCATAGAACACACAAAATCCGCTAAAAAAGGAGCAAGGAGTAAAAATCATCCAATATTCAAAATTCTTACCAAGCCACCATAGTGCTACAAGAGTAAACAACCCAATATATCCAAACAATTTTTGCACATCAACTTTTTGTCCTTCCTCCCCAGCATATTTCTTGAGTGAAACTGCAGCATTATATACAAAATGAATAAGAGCATGATCTAGTTAACTGTACTTAATTCACTTGATGTAGAAATAATGCATCCCGTAAAGAAACCATATGTCATAGCTGAACAAGGGCCAATAAGATCTCCAATTAAAAGAAACACAAGGTTCAACAGTCAGTCAACACCCTGAAACATATAATCAACTTTTGAATATATATTAAATAACAGACTTAATACGGTACCGTGTGTTCATTCTCAAAATAAGTGCAAAACGGAGACTTTCAGGTCAGAAAAAAATATTCACTTCAAAAACATGAACTCTCACATATGCAAGTAGGGGTGTAAATGAACCGAGCCGAGCTCGGCCCTACTCGAGCTCGGCTCGTTTTGATTTAGCCCTAGCTCGAGCTCCTAAGAGCTTTTTTGGCAGTGGTTCGTGCTCAGCTCGTGAAAAATACATATAGCCCGAGCTCAGCTCGTTAACAATTCACTTAGAGCTCCAACTCGAGAGCTTAAAAAAGCTTGAGCTCGGGCTCGATTTCAAGCTTGTAAGAAAGTAAAAAAAGTACACCTTATTAGATAATTACATATGTGTGTGTGTGCGTGTGTGTGTGTGTGTGTGTGTGTATACATTTGCTTCTTCTTGTTTAGCACTTCATTCATTACATAAGGCGTGATAAAGAAAGAAGTTAATATAATTCATAAGCAAGATTTAGACTGCATTTGGTTGACAGCTTAATTTCAGCTTTTAAAAGCTAAAAGCTTGCTTGATATCATGTTTCTGTATTGAGTTTTCAAAACCCTAGTTTTCTCCCCAGGCTAATTTAGAGAAATTTCTTTTACTAGTTTTTCAGTTTTCAAAATTTAGTTAGAAAATAAAGGTGGATCCAATTATCAAAATTTTTAGAATTCTCTCCTTACTATCTATTTTTTCTTTTCTTTTTCTATCTCAAACACCAACAGAAATAGTAAATTTTAGGAAATTAAAATATATTATGTTTATGATTTATCTTTATATTGAAAATCAAAATACACTACTCATTCATTCTTAACTATCTCCTAGTATTATTCTTTTCTTTTCTTATTTTGAAATGTACCCTTTTTTTTATCTCCTCATTGCTTGATAACTATTTTACAGAAATTGACACCAATCAAGTTTTCGTAGGCAGATTATAGTAAAATCTTTTGAGAATAAATGCTCAATTTTTAAAACTCAAAACTTAAAACCAAAGGGCTTATTAAAATTTATTTCATACTGAAAGTGTTAAACATTCTGGCATTTTTTGGGCACTTGCTTTATCATGCTACTTTTACCACTTATACTTTCTAATATTGAGGGTTCAGTAGACCAAATTATGCGGGTTCTTAAGCATCGACTTAAATTGAAGTTGTTATTCTAAGTCACCTTCAAGTCACTTTTACTCTTAAAGATCTCGCATGTTGTTTTACCGTGCTTGCACCATTTTGAATAAAGTAGCATAGTAGGGAGGGGAATTAACTATTCAATTTTGTGAAGTCTCCTGTATTCTCAAGGGTTTATGGTTAATTGGTAAGCATTTCAGTGGTTTATTATTCTACTTTGTTGCTGCCAGGGAATTTATTACTATTTTTACCAAGTTTTCAAAAACAAGGCGGAGGCGATTGCTGTTGCCAGTAAAAGAAAAGGGCGTGGCGATGGTACTCCCGGCATGTTTTCTTGGCTTGTTGTTGCAGCTATTGCTGGGTAAACAATCTTTTATACCATCTCTGCAGAAAACATCTCCAGCTATTAAAATGAGTGGCTCATGGTTTTGGTTTGTATGGATGAAATCTAACTAATAATTACCTTATTTACAGGTCCTTGAATGTGTTGCTGACAATACCTATATGGGTTCTTGTGACACGTATGCAGGTGATGTTGGATATTTTAGACACTTCTAGTGCCTAGTTTATTAGTAGATTTTCCTTGTTTTGGGAAATAAAAGTATTTTAATTTAGATTCTTGTTTCGTGCTTTGTTGGGTTGCCAGATTTCTTTAATGATCTATTAGTGTTAACGGGATATTTTCATAATTCTCATGGTTTCAGATTAATGACTTCCTTTTAAGAAAGTAAACTCATATGATGATATACGTCCTTGTTAGTAGTTCTATATCATTTTCATAAAAATTGCTCATTTTTACGCACGCACGAGTTCTTGCGTCTTCTGCCAATCTGTAATTTAAATGTGCACAAGGAAAAGTACGTTAGCAAACTCGACCCTGTGCTTCATTGTGTGCTTGATTCTAGCTGGTCAAGAGGCTTGACAGGTTAATAGAAGGATTAATGTTCATAATAATAATTAATACATATCCAGGGAAACATGTTTTACTTCACATATGTTCTCCAGAACTATTCACAGGTAGTTTGATTCTGCCCCTGCCGCATCACTTTTTAAATAACATCTGATTTCTATAATATTTCTTTTTTTTTTTTTCCAAAAAGGATTAGCTGTGTTCCAAATCTGTTTTAAATGTTAGAGCTTATCCACATTCGTGTGCGCTTCAAAATGCATCAACGTTTTAATTAGTGAACTCTAAAATTTAATTCTAGACCCATACACAAGCAGAGAGGAAAATAATGGAGGAAAAGAGGAAAGCACTACAATTGCAAGCTCTTGAAAGTGAATTATTGGATTCTACTCTACCAGACCAACAGTCTCAGCTAAATTTGACTGATGTTCGTCCATATGGAACATTGCAGGCGGTGAGTTTGATTACTATTTTCTTTTGTCATAGCCAATTTCCACATTTTCGTATTTGTTAATTCTTTTCGTGGATTTTTCTGGCTTATAATACAATATGTTTTCCTTGCAAAGACAATGTGATGATGACATGATTAAGATTAACGTACTGTTTGAAACCTGGATTTCACAATGAAAAGAACATTTTATTGAGAAAATAAAAAAACAATTTCTCATGTTTGGTTATAGAAAAGAAAAAGGAGAAGAAAACTGAAGGAAAATATCAGGAAAATTAAAACTCAAAATTTAAGTGTCATTTTCCTATAAAAAGTCAATTGGAAGAGGAAAATATTGGGTGAAAATTTTGTTGGATAAGAGCTCTTAATCAACTGGGTAAAAGAGATAGCTATAATTGGTGAAAAGAGTGACTCTTGGAATTACATATTGCTTTTCCTTCAAAATTTCCTAGACATCCAAACTAACATTGGGAAGATCATTTTCTTTCTATTTCTCTTCCTTTCCTTTCCTTTTTCTTATTAACATCCCGGTTTCGAACAGGCTGCAAGAGTATAACCGTGGTTGATTTTGGTTCTGGAAATTGCATTTGGTTCTGAGATGAAATGTTGCAAGAAACTTTTGTAGCACCCCTTTGTAAAGAGATTACATGTGCTGTTTTTGTTAGTTCTGAGAATGTTTCTTGTGCAACATTGAAAACATACGAGAATGTTTCTTGTGCAACATTGAAAACATACGATTTAAGTTAGGATATAACTTTTGCAAAGAATGGGTGTTTGGGCATGACTTGTATCTTGGTACTTCTACTTCATCATAATCTTCTCCTTAGATGCTTTTCCTTTTTGAAGAAAAGATGCTTTTGTTATTCTCTGTTTGGTTTATATTTCCTATAAATCTTCAGGCTCGTGAGGTTTATGAAGAAGCAGGAATTTTTGGGTTCTGGAAAGGCATCATCCCCACCCTAATAATGGTTAGTTCTTTCTCTAATAAAATAGTTTGGTTGACATTCATCGTTTCCACTGATGTGATGCTGATTACAATAATGCAGGTTTGCAATCCATCAATCCAGTTCATGATCTACGAAAGCTCTCTAAAGCATCTCAGGGCTAAACGAGAAGCTAATAAGAGGGGTATAAAAAGTGTGACTGCATTGGAGGTAAGTTCTTTTGAGATGGAAAAGTTGGATAGGCATAGCAAAGAGTATATTGGGATGGTGGAATTGGATAGCACATGCACGTGCAAAGTTTCGATTCCACTGCTCATTTTATATAATTTGCATGGCCTTGAAGGTTCTTAAGCTGTTGGTGTTGCACCCTGGAATTTAGGATCCCGAACATGTGACTACAATAGTAAATTTTAGACAACCATGATTCGATTCAGGTTTTGAGAATTAAATCGCTGAAGGTTTTTAAAATCATTTAAGAATATTTTTCCAGATGATAGATATTATGTATTTTATTACTTTTTTTGGAAAGAATTCCCGGAGGCCGGTGGGGTACAAAAATGCACTCACACTGTCCACCCGGACAGCAATGCAGGGAGAATTGAGCAGTGCTTATTTCCAGTTCTATAAAATCCTGTTTGCAAATCCATTTTCAAAACCCAAAAACCCAATTCGATCTGCACGAACCGACACCTGACATCCGGAACACCATTCATACAATACCACACAAGAATACATTGCCAAAATATAAAGTTCACAAGAAAACATTATATGAAAACTTCCCGAAAGTATAGTGATACAATGCCAATTATATAAACTTATATGTGTAACATTCTATACGGAGGCTAAGGCAAGCCCTTGAGTGATAGACTCAAAAATGACCTTGTGACGAGCTAGCTCCCAGTTGGGTACCCCATGTACCTTCTTGCTGATCTGCTTACTTGACAAAATAATAAAGCAGACGGAATAAGCTGTGTGAATGCATAAAGCAATAATGACTATGAACACGATAATGAATCAGATGATAATAACAGCAACATGGTAATAACATAAAAGCTTTGGGATTTGGTAATAACATAAAAAGTTAAGGAAGCATCCATACCCAGCAAGTCATGCAGAGACACCCGAGTCACGCCAATTAAATCGAAGTCACATGTTATCACTAAATCTACCGCATATATCTAATTTGTATGTCGAAAAATAAAGCTATTGCTAAGCAAAAAGCAGGGTAGAAAGGAGTGTCACGTCTGCTCTATTTGGTTCTTCAATCGAAATTTGACCAAACATGTCAATGACCTATATTAATGATGTAAAGCACCAGGCCAGGAAGTCATATAAGGGGTTAAGATTGATAAAACACACCTCTATAACTTAGCGCAATAACGAGTTAAGTAAACATCAGAAAGTACTTAAATCACGTAGTAGCAGCAGTCGCATATCTCCTGTATCTAGGTCCCGATAAGATTGTGATCTCAAAAAAAACAAGGAAACTTGAGTTGCCTACTTGAAACCCTCTCCTCTCTCTGTCTCTCTCTGTTTGTCTCTCTTTCTCTACATATATCTTAGCCTCTCTATGTTGAAAATAGTTTTGAGCACCTGGAAAAGAGTTTAAATAGGGGTGTGATCGCTTCAGGGGTAAATTCATCAATCAGGGTGCTCGGGTCCAGGCAAGTCAAAAAAATCTGCCTTGGCCTTATCTACTCCGGTTTTGGCGGTGTAGCTCGTCCACGCATGCCCGGGGTCCGGGCACTCAATGCCCGCCTTCCGGGTTGGCCATTTTCCGTATAAATTTTCATATCATTACATTTGTGGAGGGAACAATGTCCTTAATGTAACTCCAAAGAACTAGGATTGGTTTGGTAGTATTTTCTATTATGAAATTTCAGAATTTGTTTCAGAATTATTCTGTGTGGTTTCTTTTGGGTGTCACAAACTTTTTCTATTGGAGTTCTCTAAAATATAAATTCTGCAGTATTACTCATTGGAAAACTAAAAATAGGTTGGAATGTGGAGACTAATTGGAGTTATGAGCTTCCCACAAATGAGTTCTCTATTATTAAAAAAAAAAGAAAAGAAAAACTTGAAAACCCAAAGCTTAAAGCCTAGAGAATAGACCCAATTCTACTCTTTATTTAGCCACTCATTATCAATGCTACAAGGAAAATCATCCTGTCGTGCCAACATTTAATCTTATATCATCCTTTCTTGTTTTGGATAGGTTTTCTTGTTGGGAGCATTGGCAAAACTTGGAGCAACTGTTTCAACATACCCCCTATTAGTTGTCAAGGTGAAATAACTAATAATAGCAAGGTTTTTTTAGGTTAATGCATCTAATAGCAACGATGATGTTGGTTTTGATTGTTTTATATTAGCGCGTTGTCCGCATGTTGCCCAGTTGTATGAAAAAAATTCTTTTTAAAATTTTCTAATTGGAATGATTCATGTTGTATTTCTATTTTTTTTTAATTGCGGTTAGTTTTATATTTGTTTTTGATTGGTTTAGCATATGGTCACTGTAATTTTTCTTTTTTACCCCTTTCATAACAATGTTATATATATTTATTGTATACAAACCCTACGAATTTAGTAAGTACCACTTGAAGAATAATTTTTATATTATTATGTTATCCTTAAATTTTAAATAATGTATGAACATTTATCTGTAAATTGACATTGACATAGTAAAGATATAAACTTTTCTTTATCTTTTTTTTTTATAAATATAATTTTCATCATTTTGTTCCAGTATTTAATATCAATTTTGGTATATCTTTTAAAGCTATATGTTTTATATGGTTCCAAAACGATTAAGTTTAGAGGAATTTTATTACGATAGTATATACAAATAAAATATATACTAGAATTTTAATAAGTTATATTTTTCGAAGAAGTTTTGGTTTGCTGGATATCTAGTATTATAATTTTTATTATTCAAAAAATTCTAATTTTATCAAACATATGTCAATTAAATATGAGGACGTTTGTCGAAATATGGCGAAAATAGTTGAAGATACAACTTTTATATCATCCTTCAGCATACTCCCTCCAATTTTTATTTTAGGAAAGTAGTTGAAAGGCTATTTTACTAAAATGCCCTTTTTTATTGTACTAATTCAATTACTCCATATATCATGAGTTATTCAAAATGGGTAGCATTAATAAAGGGCATAGTAGGAAAGAGAGAAAATATTTTGGATTTTAGCAACAATAATAAAATACTTGTGAAAAAAGAAGCGAGCATATTAAAATGGGATGGAGGGAGTAAATAACTTTTCATTTTTTAAAAATATATAAAAATTTACCCGTAGTATGACATTGACATAATGAAGATATAGTTTTCCAACACAAATTAATTTCATCTTTTTTTTTTTTAAATTATAATTTTCATTCTTTTGCTTCAACGTTTATAATCCGTTTTGGTATATATTTTCAAAGCTATATGTTTTATATCTTCTCTACAAAATTAGGTTTAGAGGAATTCTATTATAATAATATTTTCAAATAAAATAATTTATTTTTAATAATATTGTTTTTACAAAATTTTACCGAAAGTATATATTTTTGCAAAAGAAATATTTTTTTTCCTTGCACAAAGATGTTTATTTTTGATAAACATTGATGTAATTTACTTTTTGAAAATAACTAGCAATAGATTGATAAGTTAAAAGAGATATGCATATAACATTTTTCGTTTGAGGGTAATTGATTTTTTCTTAAGCACTTAACCAACATATATAAATTCGTACGTGTATTTATGTAAAAAAAATTAAGATATTAAATTAGTTATATTTAAAAAAATATTATAATAAATTAGATTATATTATATTTGTGTATATATTGATGCAGTTACAATGAAAATATTTTATTTGTCACTATTAGAGTGAAAGAAGAGAAAATTTCAACTTTTATATTAATAAAAGATAGTGATCTTATAGTAATGTTGTATAACTGTAAATGAGTTTTAGAATTATAAACTATATTTAATGGGTTATTCATATTTTTTATTTGTTTATAGAAATTATTGATTAATTGTGCAAATCTTAATATGAAACTACAACTATTGATTTGTGATTTGCATGTTATATAATTGAAAATAACTACAATCATAATTTGAAGAATAAAAATCATAATTTGAAGAATAAAAATTAAATTGATAGATTATGAGATGTATGAAACAAAGTAATTGTATGTTGTGATATAATACAATTAAAAATTAAGAAAATAAAAATATTATTTTTTTGCGAAAGATCATAATAGTTTTATAATCATTGGCAATTTGTTAAATTTTCATCTTTATAACAAAATTTGATTTTGTACGATAAGCATTTTAGTGTTTTGATTTTTAAATTTTCAAAATTTGAATGCAGTAGTTGTTTTCATAGATTATAATAAGATTGATTTATCATTTAGAAACAAATTGAAATTAAGATTTGAATTATGATAACAAATAAGTAACTAAGATTTGATTTTTATTTTTATTTTCTTAACAAAATTATGAGAAAAGTAAACTCATATTAAGTTTCAATCATAAGTATTACTATCAGCGTTTAATTGAGTGAATAAAATAACATTTTTCATTATATATGAAGAAATAATTTTTTATTTTCAAAAATGAAACCTTATATTAAAATACAACGTGCAACGTATGTAGTCATCATTTAGTATCTTGAAAAATGTCATGTGTAAAGTACGTGATGTCCATTTAGTACTAATAATATTACAGAATTATACTGTTTTTTATTTCTACAAATTATGTATATCATTTAGTATATTGAAAAATGTCACGTGTAACGTACGTGATATCCATCTAGTATTAATGATATTACAGAATGACACTATTTTTTATATCTTACAAAATTGTGATTCGGAACTAAAAAATTGAATGATTCATTTCTTGTACAACTTTAAAAACATTTTTCTGATAAAAATGTAAATATTACTAAGCTCAAGTTATACTCTATTGAAACTTGCTTATTAAAATAATGGCGCGTTACAGATTCATGCATAAGATAAGTTATTTCACTAGTGAAGTTCGATAAGTTAGTAAAAACAATTACTCATATAATATCTTTGTTTTTTCTTAATATTCTCTTACATAAATAGACTTTGAAATTATGGGATTTGAGAAATTACTCCTTATGCGACTAATTAGAGTACATATTTTCATAACTGATATAAGTGATGAGTATATGGCTGTGCAATGCCTCACAGACTAATTTGATATGGTGTGATTTCCTATACAATATGCTTGTGACCCGGGAAAATTACAATGTACTATAAAAACAACTCGATGTCATGAGAAAAAGATTAGTTAAATTTCTCTTTCTAAACTAAATACTTTTTATGGTTGTATTTATTTTTCTAAATTATGTAGTTACTTGAGTATCGCAAACTCTACGAGTAGCCAACCATTGGCAGTCTCACGTACATTTCCAAGGATATTTCGATTGCGTACCACTCAAATGAGATCTTCTCATTTTTCATTATCCTTGCATTTAACCATTTGCCACAAGTAAAATTTATGGTGAGTAGTCAATTATTTGGTTCTCCGCTGGTGCAAATAATTTGTGCATGTGTTTAAAGATTATACTAGGAGATGAATGAAATTTTTTTTTTTCTAAAATTTGAATAAATTTAAAATCTAACCCAGCCTCTGTATCAACCAGTGTTTATTAATTCATAAATTCCAACAACAGTTTGTGGCAAATAACAATTTAAGTTAGAGAGATACTCCTTGGAGGAAAATATTATAGATCAAATAAAATGCTACAAATTTTAAAATTTTCATTTCTTGGCATGAAATTCATCCTCGTAAGTAGTAATATGCAGCAAATCTCGAATAACTTTCATTATTCTGCAATGGCTCTAATATAAAAAAATAAAAATAAAAATTTCATTAGCAAATAACCTTAAGTTATTTTTGTATCTCACATGCATATACATTGGTGACTACAAATTATTTTTTAAACAAAGCAAAACGTGAAAAATAAAAATAAAAAATAAAAAAGTTTTTGAAAGCCAACTAAACCGTTAAATTCTGAAGGGGGAAAAGACAACGCGACTTTTCATCTGAGAGATCGACGGCTGATATTGACTAGCCGTTAGGTTTAAAAAGGGCAACATGTGCGGACAATAAATCCTACGTTGATGACTCAATCTCGCTCATCCTGTTACTGATTTATTCCTAATTTCTTCCAAAATTATTTTGTTTATCTTTTCATTCATTCTTGGTAAGCCCTGACCCGTCCAGAGAGATCGAGAGAGAGAGAGAAAGAGGGAGAGAGAGACCCCGAGATCAAACAGAGAAACTCCATTGGTGGATGGAGATTTCTGAGTAGTCTCTCTCTTCCGATTTGATTGATTAACTGAAATCGGAACAAATTTATTTGATCTCTTGATTTTTCTACTGAATTCGCCAATAGGGTATGATCTGGGTCTTTACTCTTGATCCCGATTCTTGATGGGTTTTACATATTTTTTTGTAATTTCATGTTTATTTTACCAAGTTTCACAATTTTTGGGATTGTTGGTGTGTTGATCATGTTTTGTTGATCTGAATTTTGATGGTTTTTTTCTTTTTCTTCTTTAAGATTTTGTAGCTATTCTTTGAAGAGTGTCTATACGTAATTTTATCGATTTTTACAGTTTGGGGATTACTGGAACATATTTGTAATTTGATGGGGGTTTTCTTTTCCCCTCTTAATTTTATTTTGTAGTTGTTCTTGAAGACGCCTATTTGTGTTTTTACTGATTTTCACAATTGCGGATTTACATTGGTCTGTCGATCATATTTTCTTATATCAGTAATTTAATGCTCTTTGTTTTCCTTTTTCAATATTTTTTGGTGTTTCTTAAAGAGTGTTGATTTGTCTCATCTTTTTTTTAATCAGTAATTTGGTGTGTCACTGTTTTTTATGATTTTGGGGATTATTGTCTCTTGATCTTTTTTTTAATCAGTAATTTGATGGGTATTTTGATCTTTTTGTAGTTGTTCTTAGAAGACTGTGAATATGGGTGGATCAAACGAAAATCAATCTGCAGTAATCAGGCCCGATAACGTTCAAGGTAATTGTTATTTTGAAAACGATCTTAGTCTCTAATGTGGGTTTTATGCATGCCACTTGTTTGGTAAATTGTAACTGTGATAATAATAAAAGTATTAAATGACTAATATTATGAATTTGTATTCATTAAATTAATTAATTGCAGAGGGCCTGCACCTGGGAAATGGGAAATCTTCTTTAGGGATGGGGCAAACTAGGAAGGCGTTGAGTACGATCAATCACAACATCGTCGGAGTGAACAAAAGAGCTGCATTGTCTGAGTATTGTCTTATAAACTTTTTTTTATTTGTACCAAGATTGGTGTTCATTTTATAACCAATTTTGAATGGGATAATTTTTATTTTCAGAAAGAATGGAGTTTCTGTCAAGGTTCCACCAATTCCGGTTCATCGACCAATTACTAGGTAGGTCTTGAATCTAACACAGTCCCTTTGTTGATTTTAGATTTTTTATGTATTCTCGATTGGATATGGCTCTTGATCATTGTGTTGGATTTCTCCATGGTTTTGTTTTAGGAAATTTGCTCAACAAATGGCTAGCAAACAGATACCACCATTACCTGAGGTACTATTTGTAAGAAAAAAGAGTAATATAAGTGTCCTTTTTTTAATTCTTTATAGTGTCTACACATTGGGTTGGCCTTGATCTCTATATGTTATTAATAGGAAATAAGGAAATCGGAAGATCCGATCATTGTGGATGTGGATGAATACAAGTGTGCTGGTGACTTTCCTGTGCCTATGTTTGTGCAGCACACTGAGGCTATGCTGGATGAGATTGACCGGATGGTATTTATATTCTTAACACTAGATGAATATTTAGATGAAAATTTGGTGAAATTTTTATGATTTTAGCTATGATTTGACAGGAAGTAGAGATGGAAGATGAGATTGCTAGCACTGAGAAAGTGAGGGACATTGACTGCGGAGATGAGAATAATCACCTTGCCGTGGTTGAGTACGTCGATGAACTATATGCCTTCTACAAGAAAATAGAGGTAATCAAATTTTAACAATACTTGTGCTTCATTCTTTAGCTTAAGAATCATAATTGCAAGCGATCTTTATAAGCTAATTACTGCATGTTTGTATCGTAACACATTAAAGATGTGATAACTTGTTCAGTCCTTTATTTAGAGTTTATATCATAGGGTTTCAAAAGGGGACATGTTGTTTTGAAAATCAAGATTTGAATACTGGATAAGTACTTTCTAGGGAGGAATTTGTTGATTGGATAGTTGATTGCACTTTCAGTGGGCTACTAGAGCTTATCTATGTTGCATCATCTATGGCAAAATAATATCCTCTTTGGCCTCCTTCCTTTTGTTTATGTTTTCAAGGGCAGGATGTTGTTTTGAAAATCGGGACTTGGATACTCGATGAATAATTTATAGGAGGAATTGCTGATTGGATAAGTTTTTGCACTTCCATTGTGCTGCTAGAGCTTTATATATATTTCATCGCCACTTAGCAAAATTTCCTCTTAAATCTCCTTTGTTCTATCTATGAATTTAGCAAGACTACTACATACTTTAGTAGAGTTTATATCATATTGATAGTAGGAGAAACAAAAAAATAAGCAAAACATAATATGAAAATTCTAAATATTGCTTCGTCACATAGCAACATATCTATGAATTTAGCAAGACTAATACGTACTTTAGAAGAGTTGATATCATAATATGAAAATTTTGTTACTCGGGTTTTCTAGCTGAGAGCTCTTGTACCATGTTCTGTGCAGAGTTTAAGCTGTGCCTCTTCAGATTATATGCCTAAGCAATGCGACATCAATGACAGGATGCGAGCAATTTTAATCGATTGGCTGATTGAGGTATTTCAAAGATTGTTGACTTCATAAGTTTTTTGGAACTTTTTAAGCCCCACATGACTTTAAATAATTGATTGTGTATTGACAGGTCCATTACAAGTTTGAACTAATGGAAGAGACATTGTACTTAACGGTAAATCTCATCGATCGGTTCTTAGCTGTTGAACCAGTGGTGAGGAAGAAACTGCAGCTAGTTGGGGTCACTGCTATGCTCCTTGCTTGTAAGTATGAAGAGGTCTCAGTTCCAGTTGTAGAGGATCTCATTCTGATTTCAGATAAAGCTTATTGCCGAAAGGATGTGCTGGATATGGTATGCATTCTTAAATTTTGAGAACTGGATTATGTTTTTGTTAAGGAAAATGGTTGAATTTAGAATTGGGTTCTTTCACGAATATATGAAATTTCAATTATTGGGAGCATCTGTATATCAAGTATAAGGGCACATATATTCTGTTGTAGAGTACTACCACTCGAAGATTTTTCTGTTTTGGGCTAGGTATGCATTTCAAATTGTGAGAATTTGATTATTTTTTTACTAGGGAAAATAGTTGAAATTTAAAATGGAATAATGTTGGCGATTTTAAGTATAAAGAGCACAGTTTTTATGTTGAGCGTAACCACTACTGGAAGATACTGATATATATTATGTGCATTCTTGTAGTTTTATATATTCATTATGTCGGCTGCATTTCTTTCTTTGCAGGAGAAATTGATGCTCAATAGACTACAGTTCAACATGTCAGTGCCAACACCCTATGTGTTCATGAGGAGGTTCCTCAAAGCCGCTCAATCCGACAAAAAGGTGTTTTTTCTGTTCACCCTTGACTAGTTGTGTTATGTTTTTACTAGCTTCTTCATATAGAAAATTTTATGCGCACTTGTGATTGTATTGTAGACGGAGTTTTTGGCATTCTATATAATCGAGCTGAGCCTGGTCGAGTACGAGATGATTAAGTTTCCACCATCTCTATTAGCTGCAGCAGCAGTTTTCGCCGCTCAGTGTGCACTCAGCGGTTATCAACGTTGGACTAGGACAAGTCAGAAGTACGCTAGCTACTCCACAGATGAGCTTATGTGAGTACTACTCTAATTCCTTTGTCGTTTTCATTTATTTAAAATTTGTTATCAACTGAATAAGAAGTCTATGCTGTAACTTGATTGGCATTAAGAAAAAGCAGCAGCTAAAAAAATAAGATAATACGTAATAAGTAGTGCAACAGAGAAGTTTGTTTTCTGTCGAAGTTTACCTTTTGAAACACAGTGTTGCAATATAATTTCACGTGCACTTTTTGAGTCTTTTCAACTGAAATAAGAAATGCATATGGGGTAATAGTTTTGATTTTGTTTGGTGGGCAACAAAGAAAAACCAACATCAGATATATGGCTACACTGCTAGTAAGGAAACACAGTGTTATCGCACGCATTCATTCGCTGATATACAATTCTCTCTTTAAATAGGGAATGTTCGAAGGTGATGGTGAGTCTTCACCAGAAGGCACCAACAGGGAAGCTCACCGGCGTTTATCGCAAGTACAGCACGTCCAAGTACGAATATGCAGCAAAGTATGAGCCCGCTTATTTTCTGCTTGAAGACAAGTTTTAGTCAAAACACTGTAGGGATGGGGTCGGGGTGAGGAGTTAATGCGAGCAACAAAGGGTTGCCCCTGAATGTGATGGGGATTGTGTGTTTATTCAATGTCTTGTTCTCTTCTCTATGAACATAATTACTAGGATTTTGGTATCGTTTTGTTGAACATAATGACTTGCTAAGTTTTATTGAAACCTATTTCTAAGATTCAGTATTCGCGGACTTTGTTAAGAACATGTTCTTCGTGTTAGTTTGTCGGTTTACAATTTTGCTTCTGAATTCTTCTATTTTGTTAAGTGGAATGAATTTTGTTTGTGGTATCGTAAAGTACAGTCTTAACTTACCCATCTTTATTGGTCCGGTGTCTAGATTTCAATACTCGCCATAAAATATTCTTTGCAAAAGTAACTTTCGTAATGTGGTATATTTCAAGGGGAAGGGTAGAGGCAAACTATAGTTTCAAATGTATATGTTGTAATATATGAAATTCATTTTTTCACAATAACAGGAATGGCCTCCAAGTTTTGGAAAAGTGAGTTGATTACTAAAATAATCTTAAATACTGTGAAAGGAACCAAGTCTAAGCCTTTTCTGTGACTTTGGGAACCAAATCCAACAATGCTTTATGCTAAAATTTATAGAAAAAGGGTAAAAAGGAATTTCCGTTGCCGGGACTTGAACCCGGGTCTCTCGGGTGAGAGCCGAGTATCCTGACCAACTAGACTACAACGGATTTGTGCGATGATTATGATCTTGCATTATATTATAGTAATTATTTTATAAAACATTTTATCACCACCCCAAAGGCTGAAAATTTTATTCAAAGAATAAGCGGTTGTCGCAACACTAATTCAGTTAACAATTTGAAGTTCGAATGGAAAGAAAATGTTGAAGGCTTGAAGGTGTAATACTATGCTCGAGCTATTTTGTTCACGTTTTCTGCTTTGTAAATCTTATTTTTCTTTAAAAGGTAACCATATACTCTAAAGTCTAAACAAATGCTTAACTAACTCATTAAAAGAGCTTAATCAAGCATAATAGCTCTATCAAAGACTCGATTAATCCTCCTCATTGAAATAGATGTAGCAGCAGGTTACCAACACAGTCCACAAAAAAGGTCGCATATCGATTAATTCCCTTTGTTCTCACATATCATCAGCTGCGGCTTATCTAGTTACATGGAAATTTCTGTTTATTGGCCCCCTTACTGTTAAATCAAGGTTGTTTCCGATCCGAATAGGTGTCTGTGACATCTGCCACACAAGTGATCTTACCAATCATAAAATGCATAAGCATCTGTAAGGAAACTGAGGAGCAAATTTGTGAAAATGAAGCCGAAAACAAAAGGTGGTTTACTGTGACATGAATTAGTACTTTTTGCCTGAATAATTGAATAGCCATGTAAGCAGCTCTTCTAAGCATTGCATGAGGGTAAAGACTAGCAAAAATCAGCAAACTTGAACCTAGCTCTGGTACTTGAAGAAACAGCAAGCCAAATAGAATGTGCCCAATGTTGGTCAAAAATAACATATAGCTGTTAAAAGATCAATCAAACAGAAGAGAAATTCCCAGACTAGCACTACAATAATGAAAATTGCAATACACAAATGATCTTCGAAACTTAAGAATTTCCAGGTCCTACAGTAAGGGTGTTCACCAAGCCACAAGCTTGGGCGAGAAAAAGAACAGCTAATGATCCTATTACAGCTACTTCATAACCGCCAAACAAAGGGTACCAAAGGAAAATGCATCACCTCCTTACTGGTGGCACACCACCCCGGCCAGGTGCCGCACCACGACCAGGAGCAGCCTGTGCCTGCAATAGCACAAATTCAAATCATCATTAGATAAGTCAAATAAGCTGTTAAGCAGATTACAGTTTCAAACTTAGAAGTAAAAGGTTTGGACAACAAGGATAAACTAAGCCTGAGCCTGACCAGGTAAATTCCGGCCTAAACACCGCATAAAAGTCATTTGGCAAATTTTTTCCTAGAAATATTGCATGGAAACACATCCAGTTCCAAGAACCGTTTGACAATTTGTGCTTGCTAGTTCAAAAAATGTATTGTCTGCTTGTGTCAAGCATTAGGACCACACTTTCACACAGTTTTCTCACACTTGATGCTATGAACAAAGTGACAAGCAGGTATTTCTGCTTATCAGCCGCCCAACTCAGTACCATGGCGTACTTAAAAATACACATTTAGCTGCGAAAATACTAACTTCCATATTCTGACGTTAAAGATGTGAATTTAAAAAGAAGATAAGAGGACTTACTTTAGCCCGTCCGGCAGCAGCCCGACCACGGCCAACTCCAATTGATGAGCCCTTACCCTTCAGGAAGTTAATTGAAGTGAATTAGATACATAGAAGGTAAATCTAATCTACTAGGGTAAAATAAGAGATGTATGGAAATTGGAAGAGGTACCTTAATCTTGGATTCCAAGCGCTTGAACATAGGAGCATTCTTAAGCATGTCTGGAATCACCATAAACCTGATTGGGATTCGCATTAGTTCCAAAATGTAAATGCTGTTCAAAACCCAACACTTGCAATTATAACCAAACTGATCATCTGCGCCAAACAAAAAAAAAAAAAAAAAGTACCTGACTTTGCTGCCTCGGATAAAAACATGTTCAAGCTGCGAGACCTTCCCATCCTTCAACATAGAAAACCAGCTAAAGTTAGCAGCTAATGCAAGTAAAATACAGAGACGCAAAGAACAGAATCCCAATTATTGATTATCCCATCCCACAACAACTGCCAGCGTAAGAAAATATAGAAAAGAAAGAAGATTATTGCTCAAAATAATCGGAAAAGCAATGTCAATAACTGAGACTGTGTAAGAAGATATTCCTTTATAACCTTGCCCCTACAAGGAAAAAGAACAACACATGAAAAGTAGAGAAAAAATGGCAAGCAAAGTGATATAGAAAAAGACTAATCATAGCTCTCTTAAGTAGAAGACTCAGATAATATATATATCAAGTATCCACAACTGCACATTCCCGATTCCGGAATAGAATCTATCTCCTACTGATTGCTTGGGTGACTTAGATATTAGACCTACTTTAGAGAGAACCTGTGAGAGAGTGAGCCAAGTATTGTATCAAACCTATAGTACTAAGGAAGATACTTCTACAGAGTGCGACCCCACAAAAAAAAAAATCTACATCATTTCATCTCGTCATGCTTCAAGTTTACAAATGGATAAACCCTGTACAGAAACCCACCTTTAACCGACTAACTACAATGAATGTTGACAAGTTTAGCTGCACCTCCAGTCAAATTAAAAAAATGGATACTTACACGTAGTTCTACAAACAAACAAATAAACAAAATACACACAATGTCCGCATCAGAAAGTGTTTAATTATCCGAAATACAAATATGCCCATTCAAGAACATATTGATCTCAGCAATTAATCGCAAACGAGACAAACCGATAAAGTTACTTATAGGTGCAAGCATAAGCAATATGTTGTTAGGGGTGCAAAAATAATAAATACTGAGCAA
>MKEJ01009847.1:5000-13618 GCA_001753735.1 Embelia ribes
GAGCTTAATACAGACTTCTCTTATTCAACCTTGCTGGAATGAGAACTATCCACAATAATCGTAAAAAATGGCAAGTTCAGGCTCTCACTCCCTTTTACTGTCCTCAATGATGCATAACGAGCTTGTGATAGGCGCCTCATACGAGTCCATGAGAGGCGACATAGCCCAAGGGTCTACCTAGGCGAGTAACCCTACCAACTCCTGCTGTTTTTCTATTTTGTTTGAAAAAGAATTAGGTACATGCTCCTTTCTTTTCTTTTGATAAGTAATGTTATCAAATCCTCCATAATCACTTAGCATGGATAATAGACTAGTTTAGAAGTACCTGTGCTCACATGAGAAGTGTATCCCACAATCAATGCAGGATCTTGGTTTGAATACTAGAGACCTAGAATCAAAATCCTAAACAAGATCCTTTCTAGTTTCAATGTCTTCATACTAGAGCAGTACAACTACAGCCCAGCAACAGCAAGAAACATACCTTGGTGAAGTGGCTGAGGCAAACTGTCGACAGGATCTTCTTCATTCATATGGTTCTCGACCGAAACAGAATTGTTGCAGCTTGCAGATGCAGTTGCGCCACCGCAACTCATCGCAAAAGAAACACAGTTTGTTATGGAGCTTTGGCAGCCAGACCATTCAGCCTCAAACAAAGACTTCTCTGAAGAGAATACACATTAAACCAACCATAGTTGCCAGTTTTAAAAATAGAGATTGATATGATACATAAATGGAAACATGAAAGGCGTCCTCTAAAATAATGAGAACTAGAACTTAAAGATACTATAAATAATTAAATAAACAGTACATGACTCTGCTTGAAAATTAGCAGCTATGTTAAGAAAATATATGTAATTTCAAAAATGGTTATATATTTAAAACAAAAATATGCTAGCGATATACATCCATTTATTTAATATGCTAGTGAACGATGAGTCATTTATTCACCAATCATTTTAAGGTCTTCCCGACTGAAAACCCCATTAGCATTAAGCTCCAGGGAATCCATCGGCAGACATAATGTGGGGAACATGGCGAGGCAATCATCATCGAAAGGATTGAAATCTGTATTATATTTAAAACAAAATTATTCAGTGATAAGTAAGCAAACTTATAGGAAGTAAGTTACTAATACGAGTTTTGAAAGCAAAGAGTTTCCTGGTAACTAAGAAACAAATTACTTAAAGGCCATTCTGAAATTAAAGCAATATGCACTTATACTTACATGTATGTATGTATATATATATACAGACCGAGAGAGAGACGTGTAGTGGACAATGAGTCATTTGTTTACCAATCATTTTAAGGTGTTCCAAACAGAAAACTCAGTTAGCATTCTGCACCTGGGAATCCACCGTGCCGGTATAATCATTGTCCAAATGAAGGAAATCTGTATTATATTTAAAACAAAATTATGCTGTGACTGTGATATTATAAAATATATGCTGTTTTTGGAGTTCCCTATTAGTAAGCAAACTTCTAGGAAGAGTCAGATGGATTACTTTGTAACTCGGAACAAATTACTTAAAGCCAAATATTTTAAATTACGGTAGAAGTTGTAACGGTTTCGGAACGTAATGGTCGTAGCGTAACGGTTGCAAAAAACGAAATTGTAAATTTTTTTTAACTTCGTCGAATTCATCTAAATTTCAATATCACGTATTATTTATACCATAAAATTATATTTTTAATAATTTCGTATACTTTTATGACTTTCATATTAAAATTTATTAATAATCTATATAAAAAAATATGTATTTCTTAATACTTTAATATTTTAAACATGTATTTCTTAATACTTTTGCAGAAATTTGGTTTTAACTTTGGACCACTAACTTACATTAATAGAATTACTCACTTTTTGCCACTAAATTCTTTTTGTCCTCTTATGAATTATTTGATTAATTATTTTCGTATTATTAAGATAAATTTTTTATATATAATTCCCAAAATACCATTGTTTATTTCTTTTAATTTTATTTGATTTTTCTAATGACCTTAACAACCCATAACGAACGTACCTGCCGTTACTGCTGCGAATTTAATTCTCGCCTCTCTAATAGTCCATAACGATTTCGGGGACTCCCAAAATCGTTCCGTAACGGCATTACGTAATAGTAACAGCTACTTAAAGCTCAAAAATAAAGCAAAACACACAACCACACGCACATATATATGTATGTATAAATATAATTGACACAGAGTCATTTATTTACCAATCAATTTAAGAGATTCCAAAAGGAAAGCTCTGTCATCAAAAGGCTTCGGAGAATGCTTTGGGAGACACAATTTGGGGAGCATGGCGTCATCGTCATCTTGGAAAGGACCGAAATCCGTAGTTGAATCCGAGCATGTATCATGATTTAAATACATACATGATACTGCAGCAGCTGCAACACCCTGGCTCAAACGAGGAACTGCGCACGTATCGGGTTTGTTGATCAGTAAAGTTTTCGGCCTCGGAGACATCTTCCCCAGCATTGATGGCCTCTCAGGTCTGTTGTTTCTCCCCATCTGCTTTCTCTCTCAATCTATGTGTGTATGTGTGTGTGTGTACAAATAGAGAGAGAGAGAGAGAGAGTATTGAATTGAACTGAATTGAAATTTTAGGTTATATATGTTTACATATATATATGTAGAGAGAGAGAGAGAGAAAGTAGGGGATGAGGAAAACTGTTGATTTTGTTTGATGCAAAAGTTGGAGGATGGATTTGAATTTATAGGGAATGGGGAGGCTTAAACCCACGCTCCTACACCCTACTTAAACCCTCGGACGACTCGGCAGTGTCTACGTGGCAAACTTTCAACAGAGATTGAGAGTATTTGTGTGTGTGTGTGTGTGTGTGTGTGTCCGTTAGCCGAGATAGAGAGAGAGAGACAGAGATGGGGGGTAAGGGCATTTCTATCGGTGCCTCAAAATCAGTCTATTATTTCTAAATTAGGAATTGAGTATCAAAAAATCTTTTTATCAGGGTCTTTGGCCCACTAAAAAATATGAGAGTTTCTACATGGACTTTCTTATTCAAAAGTGTTAGTGTTCACTATCCAACAACAATAAAAAGGAATAACAAGTTTTTAGGATACATACTCTTATGGATAAAATATCTATAATAGGATAGAGATCAAAATTTTGGGAGTTAATGAAGATATGTTTAGAGAAATTGGTGGCAATGCCCTAAAGGGTGTGCGGATAAATTACACTTTACCCCATATGATTTCTAAAATTCCACGTTTATTCCTGATGTTTCTAAAATTACATCATTTTATGAATTCTATATATTCCTTGAACTTTTTCCCGCGAGCTTTTGGGATGAGTTGAAAGTCAGATTAAATCATATCCAATTCATAAATTTTCAAAATATCCTTAACTAAAACTCATTCTTCAGTTTTAATATATTGTCGCGCCATAAATCCAGTAAAACCCGGAGGACACTAGCTGTTTTTCCTTTTTTTAAAAAAAACGAAAAATATATAGATTTTTAAAGAAAAAAATAAAAAAAAGAAAACAATTCTACTTCGTCAACTGTCCAACTCATTCTACAACATATTAAAACAGAGTGTGCAAATAAAGTATATGTACAACCTGCATAAAATTATGTATCAATACAAAAGTAAAGCCATAGTTCACCGAATACAATAAGTCGCTTGCTTGACAACACCATAATAGTACATATTACACATGTTCTAGGCTAATATAACACTAGTCACTTAAGGTAACAATACAGAAAAAGTAATATAAAAATATAAGTGTACAACATTATACATTATGCCTCAAAGTAATACATCATGAATAATGAGGCTACAACTCAAGATAGCAACAATATCGATAGTTGTAAAAATAAATGCATAAATCACCAAAGCAACCTCAATGAGATTAGTCACCCGCTTCTGCACCTACAATCAATTATGATACAAAATAGGAAAGAAAAATATACGACTTAGCCTACTAAATAACACGATAAACGTGATGCTATTCAGTGCCAATATGAGCAAAATACAAAATATAAAAATGTATGCAATGCAATGTCTATGTAATGCAAACTCGACACCATCCGACACCAACACTAGTGCCAACACAACGTGACACACAAAGGTGGGAATTAGTGTCTCAACACGCCTATAATCCGCCCTCCTCGCAGGACGCAATTATAATAAAATAAATCCCTAATCAGGTTTTCCGACTTTCATGCTAAGGCGCCGTCTTCTCTTTACTTTCAACACTTAAAAGACAATATTTTTCCCAAAAATAAATAGAAAATGACTCAATTTTCCAATGAATGCAACTCAACATATTTTTCTTAACAAATATTTTTAAAATCTTCAATTTTAAATCAACAACAATACTTAAGTTTCGTCGCTCCAACACATTTTCAACACTAAAACTCGTCAACACATTCAACGCTTTCAACACTTTTACTTGTCAACACATTCAACATTTCAACACTTTTACTTTGAAAATCTCATTTCAAATTCTCAATACTTTATCATTCTTCAACTTCTAATCAACATGTTTTATTTAACAACATTTGAGCTTCATTGTACCGATGCATTTTCAATTTCTCATTTAATTCAATTTCCATCAAATTCTCATTTTTATCAAAATAACACTTTTTCCATATCATAAATAAAAAAAAAAAAGCGTAATGCCAACCCATGAATGAATGATACATAATGAATGTAAATTCATTCTCAACTCTTACACATGCTTCTTCAATACAATTAATTTCTATGGCAATAAATTATTATACAACTCATAATTTAAAGCATAGAAATTAATACATAAATTATTCGTAAGGGTACACACATAAACTCACTCTTATATTGCTATTTTGTAGTCTACTCATACCTATAGACCCTTCAGAATTCATCCGAAAGCTCTATGTCAAAAAGTCCCAAATTCCCTCTTCTTCACCTCAATGTTTGATCTAGCAAACAAACACGGATCAACTCAAACCTATATACAAAAATGATCTACGCATCACGAGGAACAAGAATAATAACTTTAATTTCACGTACGAACTAGGCATGAAAATCAAAGTATGAAGAACGAACGAGACAAAGATCGAGACTTACCTCAAAACGTTCCTTATACTCCGAGGATGAAGAACATGCACTTAGAAATCGAATTCAACTTCGGTAATTAGATGAAATCAACCTCCAAAGCTCTAAAGTTTCTCCCTCCTTTTCTCATTCTCTTTCCTTATTATGTAAAAATAAAAACACATCTCACGCACTCACTGGCAGAAGCTAAACGGCATATCTGTACCGTTCAAACGACACAGTCATTTGAACGGCAGATAGGTACCATTCGAACGGTAGCCTAAATCTACTATTTCAACTCCAAACTTCACCCTTCAACCTCAAATGCTATTCTACACTAACACCTGGAAGCACATATACTAAGATTATTATAAAGAACTACACTTCCACGAAGGTATCATACGACAACTCAACAACATCAATACTTCCTTCACAATAACACACTCAAACCAATCAACAACGCCACAACATCATGTCACATTTTACACTAATGCAACATCTCAATACGAAATAAATAATATCAAGACAAAAAATTTATTCAAAATTTCTGGGACATTGCATGCTCCCCACATTGGAAAATTTCGTCCTTAAAATTTGCATGCACTATACAAAAGCATAAAATGGTACACCCTTTTGGTATACCGGTAAACCCTTTTGGTATACCGGTACACCTCTGGGTAACGGTATACCCTTTGGTGTGACGGCTTCCAGTGAGCTTCAATCTGATGAAGAGGTATGTGTACTGGTACACCACTCTCAGTGTACAACACACTGGCCAGAATAGAATTTCAATCGATAACCAACCAACGAAAATTTTCTAACGGGGTGTTGCCCTGCACCCAGTGAGGGGCGACTCCCCCTTGACCCCCGCGACCAAATCGGGCAAGTCGAACCTCATGTCATAGCGGCAACCAAGGTCAAGGTATAAAACAACGATGCAACTACGGTGCATATTCATAACCAACCACACCTCCACGCATCCCCATAAACTCCGCACCTACCACGCCACTATCACGTTAATATTATTAAAATGCAAAAAATTTACTTGAAATTTTCTGGGGTATTACAATTCTATTGTTAGCAACACTTAAATTTGTCTCCAGATGATGAAATTGCAAATACCATAGCTAAGTTGTATGAAATACTTAAGGTAGCAATAGGCTAAACAATGATATTTTGAACCTGACTAGCCCTATTCCACTCATATGCCCCATCTCTAAAATTTTGGATTTTGATTTGCCATCTGATATCTCTCAGGATGTAATTATTTATTCTTCTTTTGATTTTTCTACTATGATTAGGGATGGTAGTGAATCTCATTAGGAGAATCCCTCCGTGTCTTATTCTTAACAGATTTCTAGAGTAACACTGGATAAATAGAATGTTAATTCAGATAATCTTGAGATTGGTAGTTTAGATTTCGTTGATAAGTTGGTGCATGAAGCAAATGAAAAGCTTATTAGAGTGCGTGAGAAGACTTTGTTAAAGAGCATATTATTTGGAGAGATTGTGATTACGAATGATGGAGACTTAGATGCATGGATAGTTGATGGAAATAGTAGGCGAAATAAAGTGAATATAAAAGAGAATACGCATATGCTTACAATAAAGTTGGGGGGAGTATGGAGAAATTTTAGGCAGAGTGGTGAGGGATGTAAGATACAAGCTAGAGGGCACAATTGGATAATCATGAGACTAGTAGATTTTTGGAACTCATCTAGGTATGGTTGATATTTTTTTGGAGGGCGTTCTTGTACATAGATTTTTTCTTTTTCTTTTTCCTTTTTTTATTATTTTTATTTTTATTTTTCTTTTATTATTTTTAGATCGAGTTGCATTCCCTTTATTAGATATGAACATAGGAACTAGGTTCGGTTTAAGTTTGGGGGAGTATTAGTGTTGTATATGTATGTATAGTGTATACCAATATTTATGAAAAATATAGTTTATACAAATATTTATTAAAAAATTCGAGAAAATTTTTCGAATGTAGTTCCAATTTTTTTGTTGGAATTGAGCTTTATACTACATTTTTAATAATATTTTGGTATAATTGTGAGTCATAGATAGTGTCTTAGGTGTAGTCTTTATCTTTCTTTAGTTTTCAGTCATTGTACAGTTCAATCGATTGAATTGTTTAAAAAAATAAAGAGTGTTTTGTAGAACTGTCAGTTGAGTCTGTGGACATTTGTGTTTACTTTTCTTTTCTTTCTTTGATTTATTCATTTTTCAATGTGCTAGGATTGATGGTGATTGACTATTGGTAACCTTTCACGTTTTATATATAGTAGCCTTTGTGACTACCCTTTTTATTATCATAATTATGCATATTCATTTATGTTGTATTTTCTTATATTATGATTATGAGGTGCGATGACTCTTATTGTTGATTACATTTGATACGTTGATTGCATTTTCAATTTGGTGCATAGTATTTGATATGACAAGTGTTGAGAATGAAATATGCACTAAATGGGGTTGTATGCCAACTGTAGTATATCAGTATGCACACTCTTGAATTGAAAATTAATTTATGTATTTTGATGAGGCAGATAAATGATAATTAAGTTTAATTTAAGCTCATGAGGCTACTAATGATTGATCAAGTTGTTGTGTAGAGTTCAAACAAGTATGCATTTAAAGACTTAACATAAAGCAAAGGGCATGATCATTGAGTAAAGCTTAGTCAATTGGAAGATAATCCAATCGATTGAATTTAAATTCAATCTACTTAATTTGAGAAGATTTGTATGGAGGCAAGTCAACGAGAACTCAAGATCATTTCAAATTACTGAGCATAATTAGTTTATTGAATTTACAATTCACTCTACTGAATTTAAAATCAGTTTAAATTCAGTCCATTGAATTTGGAAAATTTTTAATAGAATCAAAACAGTGTGGGCTCAAGACATTTCAAGTCACTGAGTAAAATTTAGTCCATTGAACTTACAATTCAATCGATGGAATATAAATTTAGTCTATTGAATTTTGCAAGATTTGAACATAATCAAGTCACTGTTGTCCAGGTTCATTTCAAGTCACTAAGCATAATTCAATCCACTGAATTTAAAATTCAATCGATTGAATTAAAATTCAGTCCACTAAATCTGAGCTGTTAAATAATAATGGTTAGTTTTTTTAAGGTAGTAAAATTACCTCTATGCCCTTCAACGGCTATAATTTTTAGAGAGGCTCTAAAAGGGATATAAATACTCTCCAAAAAGGTAGATTACTGCACTCAATGATATCATCTTTCTAGCTAATCATTCAAGAACATTACAGAGCATTCAAAAGCCAATCAATTTCTAATCTTCATATACTTTATTATTCTCTCAAAGTTGTATTAAATTTTCTCATTTATTATCTTTGAGAGATAGATTGTGAATTACAAATTTCAACATTATATTAGAGATTATTGTATGAGGGTTTTACTTCTTCTTTTGTACTTGAAGGGTGTTTCAAGACCGATAAAAGGAAATATCTAGCACCCAAGAAGCTAGTAGATTATAAAGACTCGTCCTTCAAGTATTAAGGGAACTCAAGGCATGCTTTGAAGAGTGGACGTAGGAGATCAATAG
>MKEJ01009848.1:0-21313 GCA_001753735.1 Embelia ribes
TCACTCTCCCCTCTGCAACTCAAGAATCTAGAGAGAGAAACACAAGTTGGAGAGAGAGAGAGAGAGAGAGAGAGATGGAGATGATGAAGAAATTGAGCTTCTTCGTGATCCTCCTCTGCCTATTAATCTCCCTCAAGAACGAGAACGCCGAGATCAAGACCAGCCCCAGCACCGCCACGTCATCATCTCCGTCCTCCTCCGGTGCGGATCGGGTGCTCAAAGCTGCGCCGTTATCGACCGAGACTCGTCCTCCTATGAGGAAGTTCCAGGTCTCCGGCAATCAAGCTAGTTCGGCGCTCAAGTACGATTTCTACCGAGACAATTGCCCTTATGCAGAGGAGATTGTTCGGTCTAGGGTTAGGGATCTGCACAGGACTCGCCCCGATGTTGCTCCGGCTCTGTTGCGGTTGATCTTCCACGATTGCTTCATTGAGGTCCGATTTCTTGCTCCCCCTCTCTCTATATATCTGTATGTGTATATATATAGGATACTTGGTCTAGGGTGATCGTTCCACGATTGCGGTTGATTGTTCGGTCTAGGGTGTGAGCACACATTGAATCATTGTTTCTTTTCTTCTCGATGATTTGAATCATTTCTTTTGACAAAATATATTGGAATATTTCAGAATTTGTAATTCTGGAAAAGTAAATAACAAAAGTTACAGAATATATACATATGTGTGTGTGTGTGTGTGTGTCTAGTTGTGGTTCATTTCAATCTGGATCACGGTTACTGTGAACGGATGTTCTTGTTTTATGGGGCTGCATTTGTTCACTTTTTCAAATTGGACGGAACTTTCTGCCATTAACTTATTTTGTAGACAGTTCGCTTTAGCTGGTCATATCGTGTTTATACAGATGCAGTAGTTTAGTTTGTAAGCTAGATTCTTCTTTCGATCATAAATTGCATTACCCGCTGTTATCTCCTCATTTTGGTTTGTTTCTTGAAGCGATTTGTTGCTTGCTTGAATACTCTTATTTATATAGAAGTTACGGAATAATGAGTTGGTAGCGATCAAATTTCAATCAAAGCATCCGTATTTGTGAGTCCCAGTTTTGGAAACCTCTACTGTGAAAGCTAAAGATTTTGTTATTCCGAAAAGCTTATTAAAAGAACATTCGGTCGTGTTTTGCAATTAAGTCCTTGGCTGGTGACATCGTATAACAAAATCTTCTCACAAAAACAATCTGTGCTGCATTTAATTGTTTTCTTTTTATCAAACTAATACAGGGATGCGACGCATCGGTTTTATTGGATTCAACTGAAGAATTTACTAGTGAGAAAGAGTCTCCTCCTAATGAAACACTGAAGGGCTTTGATTTAATTGACATCATAAAGTCGGATCTTGAAGAAGCTTGTCCTGGAATAGTTTCTTGTTCCGACACCCTTGTTTTGGCTGCTAGAGAGAGTGTTCTTCTGGTACCCTTTCTGTCTCTTTCTTTGTTTCTAAGTTCTACTTCTCTCTTAGTTTATGATTTCTTTTTGGTTCAATTTTCAATTTCAGAGTGGAGGACCTTTTTACCCTCTGAAAACTGGTAGGAGAGACAGTAACACTTCTTTCTCAGATATTGCAACAAACGAGCTTCCTAGTCCCCATGATAGTCTCCCAAAAGCTATTGCAGCATTTGCATCGAGGGGTTTTAATGAAAGAGAGACAGTCAGTCTTTTAGGTAAATGGGCGACTTTTCTCCGGTTGCTCCCGAAAAAATCATTTGGTTCCTAATGCATCTTTGTTTGTATGATTTTCTTCTCTCGACAGTCGTTTATCCAATGATAATCTATCACAGTTTTTATCATTTCAAATTTTGTCTTATGGATTAACATCATTCGCTAGTTTGTTTCATGTTAAGAACTCCAGCATATCTTAGATAACAGAATATCTCAAAAGATAAAGGTTGTGGAAAGAAGCTTGAAACAACCTGGATAACTAGTCCACTGTACAGCATGAAAAATATCTACTCGGTCTTGGTCTTTTGAATTTTCATTCCTGAACTTTCCGTGTGTGTGCCTAGTCATTTTCAATGAGCCCTGTTTGTTCAGCACGATAAGAAAGTAGTATCTCGCCATGCTTTGTGCTCTCTTTGTTTCTTTTGTTTGTTCTGGAGAAGCCAGCCTTTGCCAAAGACACTGAAACGGCTTTTCTTTTTGTTAAATTTTCTGTGCAGGTTCCCACAGCATTGGCACAATTCACTGCAAATTCATCCTCAACCGACTCTACAACTTTAGCGGCACTGATGAGCCTGATCCAACACTAGATAGCGAGTTCGTCAATCACCTGAAATTAAAATGCAACACTACCAACCCTTCCTTATCACCATCTCCATCACCATCACTATCATCACGCTCACCCTCATTGTCAACATCTTTTGCCAACTCCTCACAGTCAACCTCTTTCGCTCACAACTTATCATCACCACCACTTTCTCTCTCACGAGTGGAGCCAAAAGTGGAGATGAACACTGAAGGGATAGGATCGGGTTTTGGCACTATATACTACCGTAGTCTTCTGCAGGCTAGAGGTATCCTATATGTTGATCAGCAGCTAACAGCAGGGGAAGAGACCAAAGCTTGGGTGCAAGCATATGCCTCAGATGTTCCATTGTTTCACAAGGATTTCTCTCTAGTAATGATGAAGTTATCTGATCTTGGAGTGTTGACATCGCCTATGGGTCATGTTCGGAGAATCTGTTCGAAGGTGGTTTGAGAAAGGTAGTGAGCTGTCTACTTGTAATATTTTTCTCTCACACATTTGATGCCTTTTTTACACATACTATGCTTTAGAAACTCGGAAGAAATTGTGAATTTGGTAGAGATTGTACGATGTTTCTTTGAGCTGTCGACTGATTAATCCAGTAACTACTAACTACATTCCATTTCCCATGTAAGAAATGTCTTAGTTGGGTTTGTTTTTCATGATATCCTGACCCATGTAGAAGCATAACAATTCAGGAATGAAGACTTGGTTAAAACCATGATACATATATGCCAAGGTTAATAAAGAGTTAGAGACCAAGTTATCTTTTCTGATTAATTTGTAGCGTAATAGTGTTGATCCTTGATCTAGCTGAAAAGTGTCTCAAACCTCAACCAATCTGTACCTTACTACAGATTGATATGACCACTATAGGCTTTCTAGAATTGAAAAGATCTACGGGAAAGCACAACCATACTGATTCACATTTCACACATACAGGTTTAAGATACATAGCAAGGGGGAGATAAAATTAACAATTCGTATATACATACAAGACAAACACTTACACTTAGTTTGGTACGATGGAATAGGACGAAGTTATTTCATTATTTAATTGTGGCACCTAAATCGTCAAAGGGCCGAGTCTCCTAGATGAATGGCTAATGCCCTTAGAGGGCTGTGGAAGAGGGAACTCAGAGTGCATATCAATGTAAAACCTGTCGACTATCTCGAGGTAACACGGGGATGTAAGGCATGAGTAGTAGTGGAGCGCCTCTTGTATGTCTACCACCTGGTCTACATCGTTCGTTTCCATCATCTCTAATTCCTTCATCTTCCTCGCTAACACGTAGTCCCCTCCTCTGGCAATCTTAGAACACGATTCTCTTTTGCCTTCGCGGTAGCTTCCCATCTTCTTGTCTCTCTTAATTTCTCTCTCATTGCTCTTGTTCTTCACAAAGATCTGTTCCCCACCATTTTTGGAGCTCGCAAAATGAACACCTTTCTCATTGTTTGCCTCTTTTGTCAACATTATAGCACTCTTACACTCCATCATCTTATCATTATTATAAGGCTCACTCTGCTCGGAGAAATCTTCATTGAATTGAGACAATTTCTTCAGGTTGAAGTTGAGAGATGAAGATCTGCAAAGTTTGTGGTGCTCTTTATTCAGAAATGAACTGAAGTTTTGGATGGTTTTGTGAAAGAAGACCTTGGTCTTCTTAATGGCTTTCTTTACCACCATTTTTTTTGCTTCAATCTTGTGCTTACAATGACTCTGTTTAATAACGTGAAAGTAGATACTGCTCCAAGCTATTTGTATCTTCCTTTTTCTCTAAAGATAAGCTTTCTCCAGAAACAGCTATATGATAGAGAGACCCTCAAGAAGCTTCTTTTTCGTAGGCCTGAAACAGAAGGTACTGATGTTATTTAGTGGGACACTTCCATTTTGTTTTTTGTCTCTACTAAGCACAGTTTAGGTATAGTGATTAAGTGGGGTTCTGTTGATTTTGGCAAAGATTACGAGGACAAAGTAAAACTTGTTACGGTTATCTTTGTTCTGGACTTCGCCATTCCGTACTCCCTCTCTCTGTCCACTAATCTTCCCAGTCTTTTAACCATACCAAAGCACTTGATTGCATACCACTGTATTTTGCATAAAAGTATGACAAACTTCTACCTTGATGACTACACAAATTCCTACGAAAAAGAATTTTACACCAATGCGTTTTTTACCACTAGGCTAGTCCTGATTAGTTAAGCTTCGAAAAGATTACGCGAAGAAGACAAACAGTGCAAACAGCTGTGGGTATGAGTTCTGACCTTTTTTTTATACTTTTCTACAATGTACTAGTAACTGCAGGGGAGTTTGTCATTGCATTTATAATATATAGGTGTATGGACCTTTATCCTTCATTTTGTGGGTGCTAAAGTGGTAGGACAAGTGCCAAATTTGAATGAGGAATCAGAGATAAGGAGGGGTTTAATTTATGATCGGTAATGTCACTTTCATCACAACTTAATATCTTAAAAGCATGCCACCAACCCCTCAATTGACTTCACCCTAATTCCAAAATGATGCATGTGTGTGTGAGAAAGAATAATTGCTCCCTCACCAACTTGTTAGGAGTAGGTTTGCCCTTCTGGCTTGCCCTTTATGTGGATAATTTTCATTCATTTTGATTTTGCCAATACTGTCAGTGAAAGGGAGAAGACTTATAGACAGCTTATAAGCTTCATTTGTTAGATTTTTTTATTTAAAAACTAAACAGTAGTTGATTGCTTGACTTGTTTGTTGTTTTGACCCAAATAAGTACAAGTTTTAAGCTGTTTATATTTAATTTTTTTCTTAATAAAAATAAGTTGACTTATTTGATTAAAAGATGCAACCAAAGAAAACCTCTGATAGTACGAGGCATTTTCCATTCAGTCGATAGTGAATCAACAGGCATTTTGGGTACACTTGCATAGCAAATTAATTAGTTTCTTTGCACAAGATGGAGATTTTTATAAAATCTGCAGAACATCCATTAGCACAATATGAAAGTGACATTCTCTATTTTGTGGAAATTGGAATCTGGTGTGGAAGCCTATGGACTAGATTTCCGAGTTTTTGAAACAAAACTAACTTTAAACTTCTTTTTGAGGGATCAGCCGCATACCGGGCATCTACTCTACTAATAAGATTGTTGCCTAACCAATAACCATGATGTCGAATTGCTCAAAAATTCTTGGCAAACTAATAAAGAGAAAGGGTCAGATATCTACACAAAAATAAGAAAGCTATTGATATAATACATGGCAAACAGAAAGCCTGATATAGTTTTAGCAAGCCATATATCACAATGACATTAGTATGTCTTGCAGTAATTAAAATGCGAGTAATGAGTTAACAAATATATACAGAGATTAAGCAGAATGGCCCGTAGTCACGTGGTTCTACTATTTTAGAAAATGTGAATCGACCAAATTGCTTGATTATGATATTGCCACCGACACATCATTTTGGTGTAGAATTGTACTAAGATAGAATTGTACCGATGGATTGGTTGGCAGATTTCAGGCAAAGAATTGCGTGGTATTCTTTTCTTTTTAAGATGCCTAACCCAATTCTAGCATCGCCGCTGTAGCACTCATTTGTTTCACCAATGTGCGATAACAGCATCACATATTACATTTGTATGTCTTTTATATGATTCCAATATTTCAATGCGCTTCCATAAGTTACATCCAAATTGGACCACCCTATTGACATTGACTCAATACAATGGCCAACGAAACCAATCAATATTTTAATCTAGCCCTAAAGTTACCCCTTTTGTGCATGGGTTCATTTCATTCATGCTAGTCTGATTTTTTTTTAAAATCTATCAATAATTTTAATCTGGCATATAAATCGCGACCCTTATTACACGTTGGCCCACTCTATAGACATTGGCTGAAAACATTCCATGGTACCTATATATTAATTTCACCTCTAGAACATCAGATTTCATTTTGGTTGGGTAAATTAATTGCTTTTATGTGGTGGAACGCGACTTTAATACCATTTTATGAAATCACCTAAATATAACTCGTTATTTAAAAATGATTAGAGTCGAAGTGATTATATACTCTTTGTAAATCCCATTTTTGATCGATGTGTAATTTAAATCCATCCACATGATTAATCTTATACTTAGTCGATGTGGAATAAGTGCGGGGGCGGAGCGCTATATAGTCAAGGGGTAGAATTATGTATAGATATTTTAAACCAATAATAAAAAAATAATATTAATTTTGTTGTTTTTTTAGCAATTTTACATGTGTTACTATTTTACTTGATTTTTGCACTCCCTTGATAAATTTCCCAGCTCCGCCATTGAATAAGTGTGTGCCATACTATATTTATTCCACTGGTATACTTATAGCTAGCTTGGTACAATTGTCCGCATGAAACAAATTAGAAGTAGATTTATTTTATTTTTATTTTTTCAAAAAAGTCGCGTTTTCTTTTACTAAAAAACACACCTATGCGGCCTCCAAAAAGCTAAAAAAAATCATCCCAACGAACTTGGTAGGTCTTCCTAAATCTCGAGGACCAAAGTGAAATAAATAAACTATAAATACCAAAATGATAAAAGCGAGAAACTACAAGGGCCCAAAGAGAATTACTCCCCTTTTCTATTGAGCACGTATTGAGGGGCTAGGGTTTCTGCAGCTGCTGGTGTGTGTGTCTCTCTCTCTCTCTCTCTCTCTCTCTCTCTCTCTGTAAGTAAGTAAGTCTGTATGACTGTATGTGTTTACTAATGAGGTGATGATGTGTTCAACAGGGGAAGGGAACAGGGAGCTTCGGGAAGCGGAGGAACAAGACACACACACTGTGTGTGAGGTGCGGCCGCCGGAGCTTCCACCTCCAGAAGAGCCGTTGCTCAGCTTGCGCTTATCCTGCCGCCCGCAAAAGGACATGTATGTATATGCGCATATATATATGTATATATATATATATGCATTCTAATCTCAAGTCCTCTCGAAATTTGCATATAATTATCTTCGGAGAAAACAAAGTCATGACATTTAAAAGTATGGATTGAGTATTTTTCTGTTCGTCCTTCCAATACAAAGGGCGAAGGATAATAAGTTGTTTTTCGAATAAAAAGACAAAATCTTCTTTTTTAATTCAAAGGCTTTATTTTCTTTAGTTCTGCATTTATTAAGTAAAAACAATAATTTGGTTCATACAAAAATTTTCTAAGCCGAAGATAACAATGTAACTAAATTATTTATCCAACAAATCTGACCAAAAAAAAATTTAATTGGAAAATCACATACTTACAAATTCAAATTTGTGTCACTCTTTCAATCTCTTCCCATTAGGAAAGATTTAATAGTTCTAGGTAAGCAATATTCAATTTTAAGTTAAAAATAATCATTTCCAGTTTCATTGGCAAAATTAATAACTACATAAGAAAGCAAAGTAAACAATAGTAATTAACTAGAATTTAAGTTTCCAACCCAAATCATAACATATGTAGCATTTGCACGGAAAATTTACCCCATCTATCCACAGTGTAATAAAAGAATAAAAAACGTAGACAATTCTTTTTGAATGACAATGTGAGAGATTTTGTAGGACAAAAGCAAAAATGTACGGAACAAATAAAATATGGGGCGTTTAAATAGGAAGATAGTAACAACAATGGGACTTGACTCTGAAGAATTTTAATAAGCCATTGGTGGTTACTGTAATTTCATTCTGAAATTAAATTTTTTTTAGGAGTTTTGTTTTGTCAATTGCATAAGAGTGAATGCTTGTTTCAATTAATTATATTATAAGATTAAGAAAAAGATTAGGAAGGGCCGTTATAAGGGGTTATTTTAGGAGTTTTTTTCCCTTGAGGTGTAATTAAATCACATATACAAACGATTTAAATTTATCTGCATATGAACACATTTGTAGTAATTTTGCATAAAATTACATGAGAAATAAATGTGTAAGCATAGAAAAAAATAATCAATGGATTTTCTTATTTTATTTTGTATATTGCATTTTTATAATTGCAAAGTGCCTAAAATGAAATCATTAAAAGTATGGCAATTTTATTACAAAACACACACACACATATATATGGTTATAGATAACATTTCTTATTAAGAAAGGCAAAATAGCTCAAGCAAGGGAAAAAAAGCATCATTAGAAATTATAAATCCTACAAGGCTATCCAATGGCAATACACAAAAATATGAAATTTAGCTCTATCTGTATACTAAACATTAAGTTTATCAATCATGCAAAATATGACCTTTTATACTTATTTCATGTATTAATTAACTTATTGCATTATGTTTTTTATTTGCATATGTGGAATGTAATAGAAGTGCCACTCGTATGAGACCCGTATGGGGCTTGTACTTTAGATATAATGTATTTTATGTTATCCTAAAATTATACTCCATAAAAACAAAAATTAGAAAACAATAATGTAAATAATTTCTCATTTTTTGAAAAAATGAGAAATTTTAGAGTTGCTTCACACTTTTATAATACAGTTAGATATATGTGTGCTTGCGCGTACAGTATGAATATCAATTACGATAAGTATGTTTTTGTTTGCCTCTGTAGAAATCGATCTTCTATGTAATTTACTGTATGAAAGATTATACATTTATGAGTTTATTTATGCATGAAAACTAATTACAATACTTTTGTATGTCTGCGTGACTGTAGAAATGAATCTTCTCTGTAGCTTATTGTATCACCGTATGAATGATTGTACGTTTATATGTTTCTGTATGTATGTATGTATCAGGACTAGGCCTCTATACTAAATTTAGATGTTAAAATAAAGGTTTGGTCGCATACATCAGATCTCCCTAGACAATGCGGGAACCTTTTGCATTGAATTGTACATATATATACTCATGAGAACCTCCCGTAATACATTTAATACTATTCAATCCCCCCTATAATTGAGGTTTTGCTACTGTGAGCCTCTTCAACTGGGGAAACTCTTCATTCTTAGTTCTATTTTTAGTTTTATGGGGTTTGGTGTGGTCATTCCCCTTCCATCCTCTTATTTAGTTGGAGTGCCCCAATAATGAGCTTGCGTGATTGTATCTACTTATTAAGTATCATGGATGTGTTTTGTAAATATGAGAAAAATATATTTGTTTGAAGTTAGAATAGGGTAAAATGGGGAAAAATATGCTTTTTGAGAGAAGTATAGATAATAATTTTGTTGCTTATTGCATCAGACTTATTTTTCTTGAAAGTGAAAAGTACAAAAATGTACACTTATTTGGTTCAACCAAACAACATAAATAGAAATGATAATTGCTTTTCTAGTAGCTTGTAGGACTGGTGATTGCCTTTCCTCTCTCTGAAACGTATATATATCAAGTGTATACATGTGGGTATGTATTTGTATAATCGCCGTCCTTTTGGTGTTTGTGGGGTTGACTAATTCAAATGTTAATTTAGATAACTGGAGTGTGAAGGCAATCCGAAGGAAGACAACTGGGACCGGGCGTATGAGGTACCTCCGCAACGTACCTCGAAGGTTCAAGAGCGGTTTTAGAGAAGGTGAAAAGGATCTCGTACATTTCTCGTAACATATGCATCTATAGTTTGTTACTTTGTTTAGAGTGTTTGGTGATTAAGCATCCATTGTTACTGATTTGGTGGTTTTATTATTTGTGTAGGAACTGAAGCTGCACCTAGAAAGAAGGGTGTTGCAGCGTCGACTTGAGTTGTCCGTTTGTAGCAGGCACGACTTTGTTTATTGAACCGTGTTTGGATTTGTTAAGTGTTGGCAAAACAGTGTCGAAGCATTATTTAATTTGGCTTATTATCTTGCCCTTATGTGATCAACGTAACTGACACCGATTTCTTTTATTTGGATGTGCGAGGAAGGTTAGTTACTTGTTTGTGAATCTGTCTACCGAAAAAAAAAAAAAGAATTACTAGTTATTTGGGATTTTAAAGGATCTCTGGCTCTAACCTTGATTTGTAGTTGTTTAGGCTTGATTAGCTTATAGCATCTATGATCCACACAAAGAACATCTTTATAGGTACTGGTGAAAATGGGGGTGAACCTTGCTCATTCCTGACATTAAATATTATATCATTGGGCTCTACTTGTTATCTGCCGTCGAATGTACAACAAAATTTCGGTCGCATTCCAAAATGTGGTTCGTCACTTTATCTCCAATTTGTGGGCCAAGGGGCTAAAATTCCCTATCTATTTTAATCTAATGGTTCTGGATCAAAATAGCTTTGTATACCTTAATCTTTACATCAAATTTAAAATCAATACTACATTTACATGCTAAAACTCGAATAAATTTCAAATTCGAGTCCCACTCTTTTCCCAATTCATCCATGGTTGTCCAATTTACAATAGATCAAAACTTTACCATGAGAAAAAATTAAAGAGCAACCTATGCCGAATAACAAAACAGTTGATTTACATGTAACTTTATCGAAATGTACAATAATGAAAAGGCTAATTACAAACCAGACCCATCTCAGATATCCTGAGATTAGTTCCAAACCAAAAGACTCAACTATCATATTTTGAGTTGCTGAAACAGCATAAAGGTATGTCATTAAAAAATTATGTACCTCGTTGAATTAAAGAACAGAAAACAGAACTTCATTAACCTTGGACAAAAATTAAGTATACCTTTGGTTTTTCTTTAACAAAGAAAAATTTATGCATCTTTCTTCTCACGTTTAAATTCCCCAAACTTTTCCTTCTGTTCATGCACCTGCTTGAAGACACAGTCCATCTCCGGAAAGGCCGACAAAAGCAGCAGCTCGAGGAGGTCAAAAGCCAAGAGTTTCAAGCATACAGATGACTGCAAATGTTTACACAGGCATCAACATTGCATGTTACTAGAAAATAAACATACATTTTTTCTGTTTGATGCTTGCATAATAATTGTATAGCAATGGTAACCCACTTCTGATACAACAATGTCTCCAGTTTTAAGATGGCAGATTAAATTACCTGAATAAAGTAATAGATATCCTTCGCGCATCTTTCATACTCCTTCCTACCTACAAGACCAACGATAGCAGCTGGTGCCCTATCTGCAGTACAGAAAGGAAATTCTCTTTACCAATTATCAAAAGTTCCACTTAAGAAAATGTTTCAAAATTTTCTTATATAAGCTAGAAGTTAGTAAGAAAAGTATATTACCAATCATTAGTTCATAAACAAATTTTGCTCGCCGCTCAGCTTCTTTTTGTTGTTGCTCATCAAATTGGTTCATATTCTCTTCTTTCTTGGGTGTGGGAGGTCGGCCATGTGGTGAGCTTACCGGAGTGGATGCTGAGGATTGTGGTCGTTGTCGCTTTGGATGCTTTGTTATGAATATTCCATCAGGCCAAAGTATCTATATGATCATAGGAAAATCAGACTTCTATTAAAACAGCAACTTGCACAGTTATCAAGTTCATAAACCATCTCAAGTCTCCCTCTCAAATTTCTGTCTATTTGTAGCCATAAGCTCACTAAAAACAAGCAAGCAAAGCCAGTTTCCGAACTCATGTTACTTGAACAAGAATGAATAAAAATCATCAACATAACCTGTTCAACCCGGTTGATCCCTGAAGCGACTACCGTTCCCCTACGCAAAAGCTGGATCTTCTCAATCAACCAATCATCGAAGGCATCCCCCATTCCCAATTGTAATACTTGCTTGGCCACCCAAAAAGCTTGCCGTCTACAACACACCGGTAAGCATGCATCAAGGAAAATAAGGGAAACTGAAAATAGTTGAAAAGAGTTCATTTGATTCAAAGTATTATTTAAGACATTTTTAAAATAATAATAATAATAGTGAGAAAATACCTGATCCAACCACCATCCTGAAGTTGGAAAATGACGTCAACCAAATCCAATATGGGTATACTTAAATTTGGGGGTACCCACTGCATTGAAGGAACAAAGAGACGAAACACATCAAGAAAAGTAACGAGAAGTGCAAGATACGGTATGACACAATAACAAGATGTTTGAGACTTCAAGAACTGAAAACATTTGTAACACATAGCATTGTGATCATACAGTGGCTTATCACCAAAGAAAAGCTGAGTTCAGTAGAAAAAAATAATAACCTCAGTAGGGAGAGCTGAATCAGAAGCAGCATCACTAATAGTCTGAGACGATACTTGTAATTCATTGCTTTTACTCCCAGTGGTGGACTTTCTGTCAGCAATGGAGTCCTCGAGAGGCTTTCCCAATCCCACAGCACTCTTTTTCTGCGGAGAAAGACCTACACCTGTTGTGTTCAATTTTGACCCATCTGCAACTAAATTTTGCTTCACTGGTAACACATTCTTGCTTGCACCATTTTGTTGTTCTCTAGGATAGGATAAGACGTCCGCTACCACCTTGCTTCTTTGCTTTGGTGTATCATCAAGGCCAGCTAGATAATTGAAAGATGGTAAGAGACAATAATGTAAAATAGCAACTCCGGTGGTATCACTGTTATATATTACAAATGCTACCAACATGTTCACCTGATAATGTGTCAACAATGGATATGGAATTTGAGAATATATATGTCTGTGGCATGTAAAAGAAAATAATCAGAAGAATCTATTCACATACCCAGCAAGGAACAAAATCAAATAATGACAAAAACAAAAAGTGGCGAACCTGGGAATCGACACTCAAGAAGTCCCAAACTTCAATTGACTCTGAAATGACTGGAAGCTGAAGAAGCTTCTGAGAAGTCGTACCAAAGAAATAAGCGAGAAATATTGATAGCAGCAGAAAACAAGAAAAAATAACATATTCCGAATGGGAAATGTAGAAAGCAAGATACACGACGGAGTATGACTTATTTTCAAGCCTTAAAATCCAGCAGATAAATTGATTGTTTATGGATTAAATAACTCCAACAAGTGTTATTTCCATAACTTATTTGCGAAAGTAAGGCAAGTAGAAGCTAGATGAATTCCATGTTTATGGATAAAATAACTCCAACAAGTGTTACCACCAAATCAAGGAGAAGAGAATAACAAGAACAAATGATGCAAGGAACAAGAAAGGAAGTTCAAGTAACTGCGTGACCTTCAAATACTGGTCAAGCAATATGCTCCGCTCTTGAATGACAGTCACATCTAGACCTGTGGATAGAAAATGTTTAGGTGGCAAGTGGAGATTATACTCCGGAAACTCCTTAAGACGCTGATGGAGTTCCTCAAAATGCCGAAACCTATAAAATTTAAGAGGATTACATTTAAGCAAAGCGCAGGGTAGTTACATTTCATTGAGCACCATAGTATAACCAGTGCTACACATCACAAGTCAAGGCACCCATCATATGAATAAGAAAGAAGATGAACGCTTTAGAGAACTATTTACAGCACCTTCTTTTAATAGACCAACTATTGTTATTCATATCCGTTACTGATATGGAATAAACAGCAAATGTTCTAGAGCCACTTTTCACGATATTTGCACCCAATACCTGCAACAGAAGATGAGTTACATCCTCGAAGGTCTCACCAACTCTAAAGATTGACAATGGTACCAATATATGTTGAGCGTTGTGCTATTACCTCACATCTTAACCTCAGAAAGGAATTCGCTAGTGAGGAATCCTTCTGAAAATTAGTTCCTGCTACGGAAGGTAAGGACAGAGATGAAGCAGTTGCCCCACCTTGAACCCTAACCAATGCCCCTGTTTCAAAGTCATCGCTAGATTCCTCTGATTTAATATCTCCTTGAGAGGTTTTGAGTATATCTTGCCCGTCTCCGGATAAGAAGGTAGTTCTTTCAACTTCATGCCATACATTTATCTTATTACTGCTTAATTTAGACCTTTTTCTCCCAGATTGTGATCTATGTAATCTCGAACGAGAATGAGATTTACCTGCCTTTCTTGTGTTGTGGCCTTCAACAAATTCAAGTGGATGGTGGATGTGAGAAACAGATACATTTCTATTAGTTTTACCATCCCAAACTTTAGTACCAGGAGAGTCAAGACCAGTAATGGTGCTAGATTCTTCATCTTCGCTAGTATATGAGCTATTACTCTCTGGTTCAACATCATCGCTATCATCATCATCATCATCAGTATATGAACTTACGGAAATCTTACTTGATGTTCTCCAATTCTTTTGGGGAACCACCTTGTCTGTTGTCAATTGACCATTCCGTTTAGAGAGGACGGAATTGTTTTGAATATAACTCTTGTTGGATGGGCCACCGTTTTCTTTTTGCTTCGAAAAGTTCGCTGTCTTACACAATGGTGAAGAGTTTTTTGTATCTGGCACCGAAACTTGATGATGACAACCATCCTTGTTTTTGTAGTTTTTTCCTCTGGCCCACATATTTTCGAAATGCTCTGGAGCAAGAGCTTCAGTCTTTCTGCGAGAAATCACATCCAACATATCGCCCCATTCTCCTCCGGAGTGGTGTCGTTGAACAACATTCTCATCCCCACTTCGTGAGTTTGATGGCATAGAATTCCAAGAACGGGTAGATCTGGTGTCCATAGAGAGTAATGGATCTTTTGATATCAGTGTTACGTTGACATCTACTTTTGTAGATTTGTCATCAGCAGCTGTAAGTTGATCCTTTTTGAATTGCACAAGTTCAACACCCTTTCCTGAAGGATCTACAAACCGAGCAAACTGATCTGACGAAATCCTTGAAGATCCACTTGACTTGGGCTGGGATGACACTTGTTCAGTACTAGATCCCTTACCCTTGCTCAAGACTAGAATTTGAATCCTTTCATTTATAAATCTGACAAGAAAATGTAAGAAACAGAAAAAGAGGTAAGGAACAGGAAAAGATGCATAGAACCACAAAGCATACCAAAAGTAATTACCACCTTGGGTTAGCCAAGTTTAATACTGGCCGAATCACTGTACAAGCGAGAAGCTCTCTAACAATATAGCGGAACAAGGAGCACTGTAAGTCCTCAGGCTTGAATGTGAAAGATATGAGACCATCCATCACATGCTGAAGAACCTGAACCATTACACACAAAATTGTTGTGCGGGAGACACATCAGAAAATCTTGGCGAAGGTCATGAATAACTTTCAATTTATATAAATACCACAAAACTACAGACAGAAAAATTACGAGAAGATAAAAAAATTATTAACAACCTTATGCTCAGCTTCAGCAGAAAATAGAGCAGGGTGAAGCTTATTTTCTGCATCCAGTACATATTTAAGTTCCATATCACGACGTTCAAAAGTAAGCGACTCGGGCTGTTGCTTCTCAACCTTCCCCTGAGTTACACGGAAAAGCTCCAAATGCGTGCACAAAAGATCAACTACATCCCTGCATATCCCCAAGTATATACCTCATAAAAATGCAATTTAGGGGGGAAAATGAGATTGGATTTTTAAGGGGGAAAGTTTAATATCAAAACCTAGTAAGCAGCTCAATGAGATTTATATTCCTCATGCGTGAAGAAATTTCACCGACCACACTGTTAATTATCATAACCAATTCCTCCGGTCCTTGCTTATCTGGAGTTAAACGAGAGTACCAAAGATCTGTCACCCACTCAGAAACAAGATGTCTTGTAAAATGATTAATTGCATCTTCGACAATAGGGGAATTCACTTTCCTTCTCCAGTCGGACTTTGCAATTACAGCTTTCGAACCCTCGGAGGATTTCTTTTCAGAGTAAATATTTGCAGAGATTGGTTTCTTATTGTACACAGCAGCTTTCTGCCGCATTTCAAAATCAAGAGAAAAATAACGGAGGATAACTATCAACAAAGCAGCAGCTGGCAAATTGACCCACACTGAGGAGCTTGTCACTGATAACAGGATAGCTTTAGTTAGACACAAGTGATTACAATACGAGGCACAAATGTGATGATGATGATATAAATAACTATAATGGAGGGAATCAAACAAATCTAATACACATTTAAGTAAGAAATTATGACTATGAAAGACCAAAATATACGCAACAGCCTGGACAACAGATGCTAATTCGACACATGCATCCTTAACTACATGAAGGAGGCATTACCCCTTCATAGTATAGAAAATCCAGAAGAACTATCAAAGTAAACAACAGAGATTAAAAAATTGGACAAAAAAAAAAAGGTCTAATTACAAATCAGCCAGCAGAATACTTCATTCAATTCAAACCCAAAGGAAAAGGAATTTCTCCTAGCAGACCAGTTAAAAGAGTGCAACAACCTGATACCAAATATTGCATTTTTTAACTTTATTATTACTTTATATCTTTTTTCCTTTTTTTTTGGTGGGAGAAGGAGAAAGAGGAGGGGGTTGGTAATTCCGAATCCTAGCTCATAAATCATTATCTTTTATTTCCTTTTATTTTTAACTCAAACCATCATACAGAATCACGGCATTTGATATCAATGATGTGTTCAATATGGGGGACAATTAAATGGTAGAATTTTCCAAATGTAACATGGCTGGCAAAGCATCTTAATACGGAAAAGAAATGAAAGCTATTCAAAAGGGAAGCATCAGCAGAACAAATTCCAGAATTAATTTTTTTTCCCACTCCGATCAATGGTTTTCTGCTGTATCCGAGAAAGCATATTAAAGCACGCCAAACAATGCTTTTCCAGCATATGAATTACTAAAGAGAACACAATTAACAAAGCATCTTAGCTCAGCAGGTAGAGCGCGTGGCTTTTGACCACGTGGTTGTGGGTTCGATTCCACAGATGGGTTCAAGAGGTCGAGAACGTGCATTAGGTCCATGGGTTCCCTCGCTTGAGACTTGTTATCATTAATCCTTCAGAGAAGCCCCCCTCCCCCAAAAAAATGAGGACACATAAAGGCACTATCTTTCCATTATTTCATAATTGTTCTGCATGTAGAGCACATTCTCGCACAACAATGAAAGTGAAGCCTTTTATGTCTCTCAAGTACCCAAATAAAATTTCAGATTGCTGAGTGTTCCTACATAATGTGAGTTCAACTAACATGGTAAAAAAGTAATAACAAATCTCAACCGCCACTCCACGTTGACAAGTGGTTAATTACCCCATCATAATCTTTACCCTCTTCTCCACTCCCTTTGCCCTCTTCAGGTTCTCATTTTGTATGGGCTTTTAGTTTAACGTTTCTACCATGTCACATGCTTATTGACAAGAACTTATCGATCCATTGTTTTAGGACTGAAGAGCACGTTATTCCTCGTCTCTCTCTCTTTCTTCCCTTCTTTCTCCCCTCTTCTCACAAGCCCCAGGACAGGTAATCATCCCTCTTCAACTTTTCAAGCCTCTACCATGTTTTTATTTCAAAATTTCGCACTAACTTTCAAGCATTTAGGATGTATTGTTTCAGCACATTGTATCGGGTTTAATTTTCTTTTTTTCATAGTACAAGTCACAATCACATAGCTCATTAGTCCTAGCCAGTAAATGATGGATACTAGGCATTGTGCTAATTATCCCGACCATCATAGCCTGTAAAGGGCCTGAGCCCGCTCAATCAGCCAAGCATATATACACTCAACAATGTTTAGCCAATACAACTACAAATGCATAAGCATAAACATAATTCAATAGATAAGAGAATTTCAATCCAATCGAACTTACACGACATGAGATACGACAATCCGATCACGCATATGATGAGAACGACAATCCGCTTCTTCGCCTCCTCTACCAGGTCCCGGAACGCCACCGTCTTCCTCTCCGCGCTCATCTTCAACACCTAAACGGATCAATCTATACATACATACACAAATACACGATATCAATGCCCCATTCACAAGAATCAGATTCCAGAACTACCAAACTGGTCGTTGTGTGTATCATCTCCACCGATCGCATCAAATTCGCATCAATGAGTTGAGCTTTTTGGAATTAGAAGCCAAAGACCGTTAGGTTTACAAGCGATGTATGTATGTACATATGTGTAATTATATATATATATATATATATGGATATGCGTCGCTCTCTCTCTCTCTCTGTAAGCGTAAGCGAGAGTGAGGAAATTTCAACTGTTTGGTTTTGTTGGGGAGAGAGAGAGAGAGAGAGATAACTCGGTGGAGCAATTTTTCCACTCGCTCTGAAAATATGTTGGGAGGGATTTAACCTAAGTAATAAAGTGATTTAACTTTATAAACTATTTTGTTTAATTTCTCGAAAGGAAATAAAACAAAACGAAGTTTGGTAATTATATTTGTACTTCTATAAAAATCCACAAAGATAATATAAGTATTAATCATATAATGAATCCTTACTATCATAGGAAAAAAATAATTTTAACTACGATTGTGTGTGGTTGCATCTTATAATTTCCAATTCTTCAGTTTATTTACTTAGCAAATAAATAGTATTTATCTACACAATTTTTAAGTTGAGAGATTACATACTATTTTGGCTTAAATAAGCTAAAAAATTTAAGCTGAATTTATCAATTTTTTAAAATTATAATTAAGCTAAGTCATTTGCTTAAAACTGTAACAAAACAAATACTTAGTGTATAATAATATTTATTGAAAATTGTGGTTATGCAATATCAATTTACAGTAAGGAAGGATCTAAATCACCAAATAGCGGTGCAAGGACAGTGATAGAATGAGAATATCACATTAGCAGCTAAAAAATTTATAAAAGCAAAAGTAAGAGCAATAATTAATAACATTGCTATACACCCACACAAGAATCAAGTGAATTAGGTCAGGATTGCGACAAATCTAACGATTTACTATCATGTTGAAGTTGAACGTGACCATATAATCACAAGTCACTTGAATAGAAAATAAAATAAGTCTAATAACATAATTACAGAAAAATAAAAAAATCACTAGTCTTGCCAGAAAAGATATTTAGAAACAAAATTCCCAATTTGGGTAAATTGGGCATATGTGTGCCACGTGGAACACGCACCTATTATTGTTAATCGAAGGGTGATCACCGTAACACACTTAAAGGTGGGTAACATCACTGTAATTTTCAGAAGACGAGGGGTTCATTGTAATTATCCAGATGTCTAGGTGGTGAGTGTAATTTGCTACACTTGTTGCGATTAAAAATTATAAAAAAAATAGTAAACCAATAAATAAATAGTGATGCTATATTCAACTATAATATCTTTCTGATTTTTTTACTTGCCGATGTGATAAAATAAATCTTAGTATATACAAAATCAATCTTATTTAAAAATTTTAATTGTTATATGAACTGGTAAAAAAATTGAATTGATTTTAAATATACGAGAGTCCTTACGAATAAATAAATAAATCGTATGGCTAGAAAATTTGGTGGGTTTGATTGGTAGATTTGACTGCATTCTCTGCGGAGAGAGGAGAGAGAAAATTAACATCCCCCTCATCCCCATCTCCATTTATCTCTTTTTCTCATATTTTTCAAATTTATATTTTATTTATTTTATTATTATTATTTTATCTGATCCGTCAATTGATGGCTTCTCGGCGGCGTGTGCTCTTGAAGGTGATCATCCTCGGCGACAGCGGGTGAGTTTTCCCCTTAATCGCCTCCGTCCGTTTAGATGCTAAGATTAAATCATCACCGTTGATGTTACTATTGATCTCAGGATATTTTGACTGTAATTGTTGTAATTTTTTTTTTGTTATTAGAAAAGTGAACCTTTTTTTAGATTTAATCGTTTGGGTAGGATTAGAATTAGATGTGGAATAATTTAAACGTTTATATTGTATTTTTGTATTGTTGTAAGTTTTTGTATTTCCAATGTTATTAAAAAAGTGAACCTTTTTCAGATTTAATACTTTGTGTGGTAGTAGAATTGGATTTGGAATATGGTTTAAGAGCATTCATAATGGTGTTTTTAAAGGCATGATTTCTCTCATTTGATTTCTTAGATGAGAAATGTTACACATCAGTCTTTGCATTTTTCTGTGTTTTTAGAAAACTTTCTAGAAATGCTTAGTAAGTTTCTTAATGGAAAACTATTCGCAATTTCTCTATTAAAAAATCTTTTTTTTTTTACAAAAATGATAATGCTGGTGAAGATTCAGAAGAACATATTTTTGTATTTCATTATATGATTATTTAAAATTTTTTTACTGGTTTTATTGAAAGATTGGTGTGGGCAATTAATAAATGTAGATTTCTAGCATGAGAAATGTGTTTCTAGAAAGTGAGATGTAGAAATTGAATGAAAACGGCTGGTGGGAATGCTCTTCTATATTGTATTCTGTATTGTTGTTACTATTTGTTTTTTTAATGATATTAGAAAAGTGAACCTTTTTCAAATTTAATCTTATATGTTGAAGTAGAATTGACTTAGAATATGAATTAGATATTAATGTGGCATTATTTTTCCCGAAATTTGTGTCTCAATGTATTGAATTTAAGTAGCTCAATTTCATTCATTTTACTTTCATTTATCACTTGATGAAAATTCTAGTTCTGAAGAAAAGAACTAGAATGGTTTATTTGCTGCTATTGATCTCTCTGCCGTACGATGTTGGGAATGTACTTGTTGTGATACTTGTTTTTTCCAATGATATTAGAAAAGCAAACCTTTTTCAGATTTATGATACGTTTTTATGTAGAATTCGATGTGAAATACGAGAATGTTTTTACAAAATTATTGTTTTCTTAACTTTTAGGAATAATTGTTGTAATTTTAGTTTTTTCCTATGCTTTTTGGAAAGTAATATTTTCTAGATTTAACCTTGTGTAGATGTAGTATTGGATGTGGAAAATGTTTTATGATAGTTTTGCATGATTTACATGTTTATATAGCATCATTGTTTCCTTACATTTTGTCTCGCTATGTTGAAATATTAAAATGGCTCGATTTCATTCATCTAATTTTCATATAAATTATAGGGTAAAGTTCATTTTATACCTTATCCTTTGAGTTTCGTTTCAATTTGTTTTCTATCCTTTCATTTGTTTCAATTTAGCCCTTATCATTTTAATTTCATTTCAATTTACCTCATATATTTCAATTTACCTACATATCCTTTTATCTTTTTCCAATATCTTAATATTTTTTATCTCGTTTCAATTTACGTCTATTATTAATAAATTTAACTTTGATTATAAATGATAGATATACAAATATACACATAATAAAACACAGGGACTGTTGCGGTAATTAAACCAAAATTACCCGCCACATATGCTTAATATCAGGAAAAATAGGGACCAACGAGGTAAATATGT